>CBVK0101148649.1:9115-20126 GCA_900067695.1 Picea abies | reverse complement strand
GATGTACAGTTGAAAATTTTAGGAGGTACAGAAATCAAAGGAATGATCAATGGGAGTCGATTGAAGTTGTATAAGGACAATCGACCTCCTAGTACTTAGGAAGTTACCGTGCAGTAAAGAGTTACGTAGATAGTTAAAAAAAAAAAACATAAAAAGTAAAAAGGATAAAAATAAGAATAAATCAGTGCGCATGGAGGGCCTCGCTAGAATAGGACTGGGAAGACAAAATGGGGTGTTGCAAGAGAACCAGGGTTTGAAAACATGACATGCATAAGAACGGTTAATGGGTAAAAAGGTATTGTGCACAGGAAACATGATGAAAAGGGGAAAAGGTGACAATTATAAGTGCGACACAACTGTCATTTCCCCGTCACGCTATAAATCCAGAAAAAAAGGGGAAAACCAACCCATTGTAATTTTTGCTAAGGAGAAAAATGTCGAGTCAAGCGGAAGAATGATAGAGCGTGGAATTGTGCTACCATCTGTCGAGTAGAGATATTTTCATTTGAATTTAACCACCATGTTGCCACCTCGGGTTGGAGCACCAAGAAGAGTTGGATGAAGCACCCAGAGTAGCACACGGGGACCATAAGGCGGAACCAGTGAGATGTCGATAGTGGTGTATGTGGAAGAAATACACACATCAGAATACAAGCAAACCACATTACATGTGGAGGAGCAAGAATCCACACAGGATCCCAAACAACTGCTAGAGGACGTCGAGTGGATGGAATCCGACACGTCCAGGGGAAAGGGGCCACAATAAGCAGGAGTAGTAGTAGCTACGATGCAATGCACAAAGGGGAGCTCAATGAGCTGGGCCCCGTATTTACTCAACTCATTCCTAGAAGATTGTAAGGATGCGCAAGACTAGGGCTATGAGTTCCACTCCTCATGGTTACTCCTCCTCATTGCACTTATGGGGTGGCACAAATCGACATATATGATGTTCCTGACAAGGACAAGAAAATGTGGCGCAAAACACTACACATCGATGTGAAGCACAACATATCCCAAGGTAAATAAAGTCAACAATGACATGTTTATACAGTACTTAACAAAGATTCATAACAATGTGGAAAATACATGGAGGATCTCACCATAAACTGTCCAGGAGTATCGATAGATAGCGAATTTCTGTGCATCATGTCAGAACATGTGGCTACAAGTAAAGAAGGACCCAACCAAGGAATGGTTGCAACTGAAGTACTTCATGACGATGCGGGAAATCCACATGGAGGTCCAAGAGTGGCCTGAGTAGTGGAAAGTACAAGAGATTCCAAGAGGAACGCTATCAGTACAAGTCCAGAAATAGGGTAGCACAGTCCCCACGTAGCAAATAGGAAGGAATGGCTCTAGCTAGAAAAATAAAACAATAATAGGTGCAGTGGGGGAAAGAAGGTCATTTCAAAAGAAGATTAGGACACAAAAGAAGTCACAGTGTGGTCCTACACAGGGCCCACATGCTACAGAGAAAAAACTAGGAGGACCGATAGGATAGGTGAGTGCAGAGGAAGTGCAGACAAAGGCACAAGATATAACCATGGATGAAGAAGTTGAGCAGGATACCAGCATGGATACATAGATGCACGAAGCATCTAAATAGCCAAACGCCCAAAGAAATAGAACATCGAAGCAAGTAAGTGGTGCCAGGAAGAAAGTAAAGTCCCATAAGAAACAAATTGAAACTTCATTGACAACAGATGACATAGAGATGATAGCCACAACAGTAGAATATAGACTGCCAGAAGTATGGGAAAATGAAGAAAACCATCGAGCTTCAATTTTGGAACACGTACAAGAGGTAAAAACTACACTCGAACAGTTGAGGATCAAGGCAGTACAACAACAAAAGGAGAAATCAATGCTAGTAAGAGAAGGAGCACCTGTCGGAGAAACAGTAAAAATCATAGTGTAGGAAAGTGCTAACTTTATCATAACACCAGATAAGTTGTTCATCAATGAGGAAATGACACAAAAGCTCGTGAAGGATATGGAAACATTAGATTTGGCGATGCCCAAGATACCAACAAAGGCATTGTATAAGTTATAGGTTAGCATCACATAGGAGATTCAGTCCAAAGAAAGGTCTTACATGATGAATCTACAAATAGACCAGAAAAAAAATATGGTATTGAAGGAAGCCATCAGCTAGGAAGGGAAGAAGAAAGAGCTAGTGTAGCAAAAAGTGGACCAGATGGAAACCTAGATAAACACAGTCTTTCAAGCTATCTCAGATGACACAATATCAAAGAAATCATCTTCAGAGGAGAAGATAAAAAAGATAACGCAAACTCTACAACAATATAAAGAGAAGATCAAGGAACTGGAGGAGCATGCAGTACCTACGACTCCCCCAACAGTCCGAGTGCAAAGAGAGTAAGAGGCGACAACCGCTAGAGAGTAAGAGGCGACAACCGCTGCAAAAAACATCGTGCAAAACATACATAGGATGGAAGAAATGATGGAGAAGAGTGGCCAGCTATGGACCCGACTATTAGAAGATGGGAGCTTACAAGAGTTGCAAGGAAAGGAAGATAAATTGCACGCAACAATGACAGATGTCAAGTAGTGATAGAGGACAATGTCATTCTCAGAGAAGATTAAGATGGCCGCAAAAATGAAGAACCTTCAGGCAAAAGAAAAAGTGGTGCAGGTACAGAAAATCACACGGCAAGCTCAGTTGGATCCTCTATAGGAAAAGACAGAACAATTGGTCATGGAAATTGACGCAATGAAAGCATGCCTCAAATAGATAGGCTTGGAGGGAGGAGAGATCTTAAGACTGCCAGTCACTGCGCAGGTGGTCAAAGCCATGACAACAAAGAGTAGCCATGCTCAGGAGCAGTGCCAATGGATAGTAGATATGTATGAAGTAGTGGCACACACGTGAGTGAGGTAGTGACTCAGGACGAGTCACAATGTTAGTGATGGGGGCCTGTTGGGTGCAGGCCATCTTTGAGGGAAAGGCATGACATGGGAGGCGGATGCACATGCAAAAGTATCAACACATGTAAAACAAATGTTCCTGTAAAAGAGGAAGGCATGTGAGGCACACATGCAAGAAGACCTAGCCAAGATAGGATTAGGGTTTTGGTAAGAGAATGTAATGGTTGGTAAGCCAAAAATATGTATAAATAGGTACCTAGGAGGTCTAGGTAAGGGGTTTGGAGTTGGTTGGATGCTAGTGTGTTCGAACATTGTTAGTAGTTGTTATTTCTTAATGCAATTGTAAGCCTGATCTAATTTGGTAAGTTGTTGAGTTGGGGAGAGAGATTAATGTAGATCTTGAGGGTTAGATCATAGGCTAAGGAGCCTGGTGTGATCTAGTCCGCCTCATTGTAAGATCTCGACCTGTTTTGAGGAAGAATTGTAATGTGGGCGACGCTATAGCTTTGAACCAAAGATACTAAAAGAGCATAATAGCCAAATCTTTGTGGACGTAGCCCAGGAGGGGTGAACCACGATAGACCCTGCGTTATGTGACTAAATTTTATGTATCTTCTTTGATGTTGATGATTAGATGTTAGATAAATGAATGAATGGATTAGTTAGATCTTATATTTTACATGCATGAGTAAGAATAATAGTATAATAAATCTAGATGTATAATCTAGTAATTGGATGAAGACCACAGAGCATGCATTCATAGATCCCCACTCATTCCTAGGTTGTGAGCACCTGAGTGTTGCAGCCACCCCTAAGAACTATCTCAGGTGAGACTACACAGTGCATCCTGTGCATTGTGTTTCCTTCTGGGTTACCAAGAGGGCCGATAGTTTTAAGGAGGGTTTTGTTGGAAACCAAATCATGACCTAAACCTAGGTCAACCTAAGAATGATAGCCAGGACGAAGTAGAGAAACCCAACAACCATGCTTAGAGCTACGCCATAAGGGGACCACTTTGGAGACTTCTACAATTATACCCATCTCATCCATCCAACCAACTGTCCAAACCAACTGGCTAAACCAATTGTTTAACGATCTTGTCCACATCTCTAGGGCTTCCAAAATGTGTTATCAGACATACTCAAGGGTTTACATCAATCTACAATATCACTCTCCAAGGATTGACATCAATGACAACCAACTATCCAAACCAACTGTCCATCAATCTAGACCAATTGTCTGACAAAGCTATATATTTAGAGAGAAATCAAGAAGAATGTTGGTGGTGAAAGCCTCTTTGGAAACTAAAATCACCTTTGAAATTGAATCTCAAATTTGGTGAGACAAACAAACCATATACCTACACAAATCAAATGTAAAGGATGAAAAATTATTTCTTTGAAATGTTCTACTTACAAAGATATTATATATAACTTTTAAAACATGTGTAATAAAACCATTAACTCATATAAATAAAGAGAACCAAAAAATTGTTACAATATGAATAACCCTAAACTAATCTTCTCAAACTATATTAATAATAAGAATCAATGACATTAATATAACTTATAGACTTGAATTTTAACATTTTTATTTTTTCTTTCTATAATATATTTTCATATATTTGAATTTTTAAATAGTGTTTTAATAAAATTTATTTGATATTACTCAAATCCGTAAAAATAATTTGGATGAAAATTAATAAAAAATTATTCATAATATGAACAAAATTCTCGGTCTTTTTACCACCCTTGTTATATGCCCTTAGTGGATAGGTAGTTGTAAAGGCTCCAGTCAACAAGTTGGGTGCATGCATGCAATGAGCTTGTGAACAAGTTCATGCAATGAACGAAGAGCGCTTTTAAGCAAGTCATGAGGCAGAGTGGTGACCCACCTCACTTTATAGGCATGAGTTGACAAGTTGGCTAAGGCAAGGACCGACCAAGTGTTGGGTCGGCTCAACCCAACCTCCCAAGAGATGTGTTAGTCCAACCGAGGGGTTGGGCACATATATAATGGGGCAGGTTGGGCGAGAGTGGACAGTTCGCAAGGAGAAAGTCCGAGGTCAAGGAAAAGGCAAGGTGAATGGACGGTGGAGTGACATGAGATCTATTGTCACCCGAAGGGACCGAGGTGCAAGAAGATTTGGCACAGGTTAAAAAGTGTACGGATTTGTATGAGGGACAGTTTGTGTATGACGTGGGTTATTGTCTGTTCGGTTTTGGAGAAGGTTGTTGCATGACATGTTGTGAAACTCTTTGTATATGTAAACCAAGTCAAGCACTCCATGTAACACTTGTAAATATTGTATAAAATACTTCAAGGGTTGGGCACAATTTGTGTTTTTCGCTTTGCATTCTATGGTTATTGTCCCTTGTCTTCACATACTATTATGTGATAATTGATTACTTATGAATTTTTCTTGCGAAACGTTTGTAGTGTGAGCCTTGACTCACCCATATCTTGGGAAGAGTATGGGTGAACCCAAGTGAAGAGGTGTAGTAAAGACTTAGTAAACTTGGGTTGGCTAAGCCACCAATATGAAAGGTCATGATGTCACATACCTCAAAGAGATGATGGATCTTTATGATTCAAGCATGGTATTTGGGGGTGTGACAAATGGTATCAGAGTAGTTCTACATGACTTGTGATCATAGGATGACAGACCTAACACAACTTAAAAGACAGGTCAACTCATGGGATGTCGAATGGAGTGACTCTTTGGATAGAGGTGACAGATGACATTGCATCGCAAAGACAAAGCATAGATGATCCAAGGTATAATGGGTCAAATGTCCCACCACGACTTAAGTAAGAAGTGAATTGGTTGAGGTAGAAAATCGAGACACATAGGTACATGCAATAGAGCACCTCGATTCCAAGTCAACTTGGACCTAGGAACACCCCCACATATCCTGCAGAATATTAGTGGAATGGATGTATGGTTTATTGTGATTCTATTTACATTTTCACTTAACGTGTGAAGAATGGCATGTTTCATTTTGCAACAAGTTGCAATGGATCAGTGCCTTGGGTTCCTTGGGTGAAAAACAAGATGACCAAAACCATAGATTGTGTTTTGTGGATTTGATTATCAATGGAAGAACAATACAATCCCTGGTGGACTCGCGGAGCTCTCACAACTTCCTAAGGGTGTAATTGGTGAAGGAACTGGGACTTATAGTTTCTCCTTGTGGAGCTATGGTGAAGGTAGTTAACTCTAAGGAAAACACAGTAATTTGAGTTTCCTCATGAGTTCACATTCAACTTGAAAAACAAAAGGGTGGAGTGAACTTCACAATTCTTCCTATGGATGACTTTGAGGTGATTCTTGGGAAAGAATTCCTAAGGAGGACGCATTCAATATCATGCCATGGATGGATAAGTTAGTGATATTTGGTGAACACAAATATTGGGTTGTGTGCATAGCCACAAGGAATTCTAGTGGAAGATATAGCTTGTGTTTGCATCGATCACAAAGAGGGAAGTAAGGTGATAAGGATTTCAAATTTATGCAACAATGGTTGGGGAAGTTCAATATGATGGAGTGGGGATGCCTATTCCAATGGAACTTATTGATTTGTTGGATGACTTTGCGGACATAATGTTAGACAATTTTTTGAAAGTGCTCCCACCAAGGCGCATTGTTGACCATAGTATTGATCTAGAGCCAAGACTACAACCACCAATGAGAGCTCCTTACCAATTGTCTAGACCTAAGTTGGAGGATTTGAAGTGACAGTGGACAGAGATGATTGACGTGGGATTCATATTCCCATCTAGGTCACCCCACAAAGCCCCGATTCTTTTCCAAAGGAAGAAGGATACTTTGAAGCTAAGGATGTGCTTGGACTATATAGCTTTGAACAATAAGACTATGAAGAATCAATATCCATTTCCACTAATTATGGATTGCTTTGGTAAGTTGTCCAAGGACAATGTATATTCAAATCAGTATTTGCAACATGGATATTATCAATTGTAGATTGCGAAGGGAGTTCAAGTGAAGATAGCCATGGTGATGAGGTAGGGAAGATTTTAGTTTCTATTGATGACATTCAGTTTGTGCAATGCCCCTGCTACTTTTTGAACTTTAATGAATGATGTGTGGCAGTCGTTCTTGGACAAGTTTGTTGTGGTGTATCTGGATGACATTGTAGTGTTCAACGAAATTATGGAGGAGCATAAGAAACACTTGGCAAAGGTATTTGAGGCATTGTAGATAAATCAGTTGTTCTTCGAAAAGTCTAAGTGTGTTTTTGGGAAAACAGAGATACCATTCTTGGCGCATTAGATTGGCGAAGAATGTATTCACATGGACCCTACAAAGGTTAAGGAAATTGAGGACTGGGAAGAGTTGTAGAAAATTCATGATGTCAGAGTCTTCCTTGGGTTATCCAACTACTATCACAAGTTCATAGAGGTCTACTCCAAGATTTTTTCATTACTAATTGACTTGTTGAAGAAGGAGAATGCATGGAATTAGATGGAGAAGCGAAAGTTTTTGTTTGAGGAGATTAAATGAAGAATTGTCACTGCACCTGTGTTGAATCTGCCAAACTTTGAGAAACCATTTTAAGTATAAATAGATGCATCGTATTTTTCCATTGGAGGAGTTTTGACATAGGATGGCCATCTGATTTCCTATCAGAGTAGGAAGCTCCAATATTATGAGTGGAGATATCCAATACATTAGAAGGAAATGAGTGCAATAGTACATTGTTTGCAAACATGGAGACATTACTTATTGGGAAAGCCACTCGTCATGAAGTCAAACAATGTCACGACAAGTTACTTCGTGATGCAACTGATGTTGTCACCCAAGCAAGCATTGTGGCAAGACTTCCTTGTAGAGTTTGACTTGATCATTGAATATGGACTAGGAAGACTTAACATTGTCATGGATGCCTTGAGTAGGAAGGCACAACTCCCTACACTTGAGGAGGAATATTTTCTTACACCGATAGGAATTCAAGTTCATGTCCTGGAAGAATTGTAGGTGAAGATCAAAGATGGGTTATAGCATGATCTCACAGTGAAGAACATTATGAGAAAGGTAGAGGAAGGTAAGACATGGAATTTTTGTCTTCATGATGGAGTGTCACAACTCACCTTGGGCTAGCCACCTAGGATAACATAGGATGTTGGCATTGTTGGAAAGAGGATACTTTTAGGAGTGGATGCAAAAGGATGTAGAAGAGTATGTTCACACATGTATTATGTGTTAGCAAGACAAGATGGATACCAAAATGCAGGCAGGTTCATTTCAACCTTTATTGATTCCAGAGAGACCATGGATGAGTGTCTCTATGGAGTTCATCATATAAATTCTGATGGTGCAAGGGTGCAATGGGATTTTGGTTGTGGTTGACCGATTTTCCAAGTGTGTGATCTTTTTTCCAGTGAAGGTACCTTGTGGCATGGAGGATGTTGCAAAGATGTTTTTCAAGAATGTAGGGAAGAATTGGGGTCTTCCTTTGAACATTGTATCAGAAAAATATTTGAGGTTCATAGGCAAGTTTTGGACAATGTTGTTCAAGCTTGTGGGGACGAATTTTCTGAATATTTCAAGCTACCATATGTAGATAGATGGGAAAATCAAATGTATCGACAGACTTCTAGAGGATTACTTGCAACACTATGTGCGGTCAAATCAAATGAATTGGATGGACTTGTCAGATATCACATAATGCATCTACAGCCTATAAAAGAGTTCAATGATGAGATATAGTAAATTTGAGTTGGCGAAAGGAAAACAACCCTTGATTCCACACTTGGTGACGCCAATATACTATTGGAAGAATCCCTCCACCTTGGAGCTCATGAAGAATTGGGAGGAAAGGTTGGAGCTAGATCATGTATGCTTGAATGATGCATCATAGAGGATGAAGCAGTGGGAATATCATGGGAGACACCACACAAGGTTCAAAGTGGGAAACTTGGTATTCATCAAGTTGAGCAGAGAACAATTTCCTCCACCAAAAGGAATGGCTCCATCCCTTTTGTGAAGGTTATTGGAACCATTCAAAGTCCTTGAGAATATTGACAATATCACCTACATATTATATCTATCACATGAGAGTCCACCACCATGTATTTCACATCAACCAACTTTGGCCTTGCCAAATGGACGTAGATGACCCAAGTTGAGTTGAGCCATCACAAGTATAGGCTATGATTTCAAATAACCCAAAGTTAGAAGTGGAGAAGATCTTACTGCATGGGATGATGGGGGTTGGTCGAAATCAACAACACAAGTACTTCGTCCAGTGGAGAGGTAAGATCAACACCAAGAATAGTTGGGAGAGATATGAATCTTTGTGGATATATGAAGAGTTGATCCACGAGTACCACTGGAGGAACTACAGATTGAAAAATTAGCAAACGTTGTTGGGATGGAAATAAGTTTAGTGGGGCAGGATGTAAATATTCTATCCCACGAGTTGGGTGTGCGCATCCAACAAGCTAGTGAACAAGTTCATCTAACAGATGGTGAGCACACTCGATAAAGTCTTGAGGTGAAGTGGTGAACTGCCTCACTTTATAGGCATGAGTACGGATGCCTTGGGGCTTGACACGCACAATATTATCCATGCACAAAACTTTTTCAATATGTTAACCATACGTGACAAGGTGACTTGAGGTGCATAGAAGGAACCAATGGGAAGATGACTTGGTGTGGTGTGATGAGGTGACTCATATCTCAGGAAAGCGAGTGACATGGAGGTTGATGTGCCTTGGATAGTGTAATACCCCAAGATCAATCCCCATTTGTAAATGTAAATATGTTTTGTAGGCTGGTGAGCCAGTTTATTATAGGCCAACAGGATTATGTGATTATTAGGCTAGAGAGCCTAGATTCTAAAGGCCAGTGAGCCTAATTTTTGTATATGTAAACACTCATATCATTAATAAAATAAATCGATGTGTGTAGACCGACCACGATAAAGAGTATGGGATACTAAACTCCACTAGGAAGGGGAAGGGGGGCTAAGAGCCTAGGAAAGGGGACTAAGCTAGAGGGATTATCTCCAAGGGAATATTATAATAGTATTCCTACAAGACTAAGGTTTGGATATAACTCATGTTATCCTAAGTTCCTTTGGGGAAAGGAACGAATTACATGTGGAACTCATGAAATTTCATGAGGACAAGTGTATGATAGGGGACATGCATATATATTTGAAAAACTCGTCATTCTTTGGGGGATTCTTCCATTCACCATGATTCCCATTCACACATTCAACCATGCTCTCCATGATCCACTCTCGCCATCAGTTTTACCTCTGGAGCATGCACTCACTTCTTCCTCCAGACCCCGTACTTTCCTTTGATCAACAATAAATTGTATCCTTGTTGGGATGGGCAACACACCTGTATCTTCCTGTTATTGGTAGCGCATGTGCCTTACCCGAAGGTTGTAGTTTCCATCACTTGTTCCTTACTTGAGAGCCATTGCTTGCATTACATGTACCTATATCTGGTTGACTTAAGAGTTGGATTGAAGAGGCAGGTTTTCAGGTTCGTGGATTGAAGGGGTGGGTTATCAGGGCCGTGAGAAACTCTCTCCAGGTGAGAGAATTGTTGGGAATTGATTTCTCGAGGGAGCCCAACTCCATCTATAGTTCTCTGAGACTTCATGTTCGGCCTGTTGCTGAAGCCCTGGAAGGAAAGTGGGGAATTTGAAGGACTGTCAAGTAGAGAAGGGACACACTTCCTGGGGTGGGATAGGCATGTGGGGAATGAGAGACCGTAGGCTGATAGTTTGAGTAGGAACATGGGACAAAATCCTTCTTGATGTCTGTGTAGCTTCAACATATTTAGAAACCCATTTACCTGAGTGGAGTTTAGTCCCAGCTTGGGGGTGACCCACTACTAAGAGTTTTGTGTAGCGTGGTCTAAGGATGGGAGGATCGTGGAAGGTTTGCATGCAGTTGGTGGTCTTAAATCAAAGATAAGTATCAATTGTTTGTTAATTTTCATGTTGTGTATTTATACATGTGTTTATGTTTCTGGGTTTTTCTTGTGAATGTTGCATGTATGTTTTTATTGTTATTTCCACATGAATATGTGTATTTGCAGAATATATTTGTATACTTAAAGTTATATATATATATATATA
>CBVK0101148484.1:0-12109 GCA_900067695.1 Picea abies | reverse complement strand
GTCTGTTGGCTGCACTGGTCCCACATATGTACATAGCAGGTTTTAATTTAGTATTGTGAAATCACGAAAAACATGTTTTCATTTGCATTATAACAATTGAAAAATTAAAAAGTTAAAAATTCAAAAATGTGAGTAATTACCTATATCGAAACTTGTTGCACCAAGGGGCATAAGAATGTTCGGGTCCCTAAAGAAACTAATACCCGCATATGGGTATTCCTTGATGGTGAGAATTTGGCATTTCAACCACTCGAAGAACTTTTCATCATAATCCTCACATACTCCTCCTCCTCTCTGGCGCGACATCAAAGAAACCCATCTACACAATTGGCATTTCAACCACTCGAAGAACTTTTCATCATAATCCTCACATACTCCTCCTCCTCTCTGGCGCGACATCAAAGAAACCCATCTACACAATGTTGGAAAGGAGGCTATGTGTCCACACACACCCTCCCTCGGGCTCATCCCTAGAATTCTTTCAAAGAATAATGCACATAACATTGTCCCAAATCCAAAGTTTCTCCTATGTCTGAACTTGCACTCTATAAGCTGAATTTTCATGTAATTGAGCATAGTGTTACTTCATTCGAATATAATTGACTATAGAAACTGCACTACACAATGCATTTGGGCTCAAGAACCCTAGTGTAGAGAAGTGGATCCTATTATCCTCCCAATCATGTATAGTACTACTCTCAAACTCATATTTTCAATATTTTGTATAGGCACTTGAGACCCCACCTTCTTTGTGTTGACCTCAAAATACATATCAATGTAGTGGGATATGTTATATGGCTGAGGGAATGTATCCAAGTTTACTAGTTCTCCCCTCCTAGAGAGACCGGTCAAGAAGTAGTATCCAAGTTTACTAGTTCTCCCCTCCTAGAGAGACCGGTCAAGAAGTAGAGGTCTTGAGTGGTTGGTGCTAGTGATTGGACTTCTATCATAAAGGCCTCTGCATCTGGATTCCAATACTCTACCAGGTGGTTTAGAAGTCATGGTTGAGCTCTCATACGGGGACAATGAAAGAATTTCCATAATCCAAATTGTTTCAATGTTGCCACCACCGCTATCTTGTCCTCAACCATTTAGTCAAACTCTTCATGTTCTATTTCCCTCCAATGCACATACATCCTGATTCATGCCAACATTTTGGGAGTTAGTGGTTCTCTTTTTCCAATTTTTGGAGCATGTATACGCCCTTTTTTGGTATTAGTTGCATATGTATGCATGCAGAGAGTGTCTCATATTGCGTACATATGCACGTTGACTGTGAAAAGTGCACATAAATGCACAATCAAGCTAATTTTTGCAGCACGCAACCCCGAAATCTAGCTAAAACTTTAAATGGATGAATGAAATTGCAAGTAAAGGGAAATATTACTTACTTGGCCCATGGATGAATGAAATTGCAAGTAAAGGGAAATATTACTTACTTGGCCCAATAACGAGTTGATTTCATCCATCGATGCTCTCCAAATATCAAATTGAAGGAAGAGGGTTTTGGCTATTTTTGGGAATTTTCAATGTACAATGGTAAAAATGACCCCTTTTACCTCTATTTATAGTCTTTTTGACCCTGTTTTCTTCCTTTTTTGTTGCTCGATCGATGTTACGGTTATTCTTGGTGATCTTTTGGGCCTTTAAAATTCTCATTGCTTTGGATTTGGTATTTTTTCATGAATGGGTACTACTTTTACAATCTTGTGATGAAGTTGGGATTTTTCCATTTGCATTTAGGATAGGTTCTCATGACCTTGCATTTTTCATTCTATTGATGATTTTCATTTTTCCATAGGATCAACCCCACTGAAGTGTGACAGGGAACCTTCTATGTTGATTTATAAGTGTTGTAATTAGGTGGTATATCCTTTCCCTCCATGGATGCCCTAGGTAGATCCTTGTGTTGCATTACAACATCCATGATGTGATTTTCCTATAGGCTCAGGAGTCCATTTTAGCCCCATCATGACTTAGTTGTATGCCTCACTTCTCTTCTAAATTTTTTTTTGGCTTCAACCCTTGGGAATCCCCTAGAGCATGATTTGTTTCCTTTCAAGTGCATTTTAAACTATGAAAGTGACATCTAGAGAGATATTATTTATCCTTTTTGGCCTCCCTTAGATTACATACGAAAATGATCCCCATTAGAGTCCTCTTTAAGCTCTTTTTTAGACTCCCAAATATTGAAAATATTGTCGAGTGATCTTGTTTCCCTTCATGCTTGTCAAACTGAAATTTGAAGGCACATCGATCCGATGATATTTTATGCATATTTTCGGTCTGGATGGATAATTGATGAAAAAGGTATGCCCTAGGAGCTACAGTTCGCTAGGAGAGTATTATCAGGTGTAATTTTAAACCTCTTTCGGGCCTGAGGGACTAAATTTGGGAAAAAGGGCCATTCTCCCTATTTTTGGTTTATCACTTTTTTGGGCCTTGGAGATTATTCATGAAAAAGGAAACCCATTGGAGTCTTCTTGAAACCCCTTTCATACTCCCTAAACAAGAAAATATTGTCGAGTGACCTTGTTTCTTTCACACTCGTTAATTGGTCCAGAAGGAACATATATTTGGCACAAGTTTAACCCTTTTTCCGACCAATATATTACCCGGAAAAAGGTACACCTCGGGAGACATGTCTCGCTGGGAGAGTTCTCCTAAGTTATGTTTTCTTACTTTTTCAAGATCAGGGGAATAAATTACGAAAAGGGACAAGGGAGCCCATAGTTAAGCTCTTTTCATACTCTTAAACTTGAAAAGATAGTTGAGTGATCTTTTCTTTGTCACACTTGTTAAAATGGTTTTGAAGAGACGTCATTTTGGTATAAGTTTAACCCTTTTCCGAACCGACTCAGATATGTACGAAAAAGTAATACTCTAGCCCTAGTGACTAGAAGAGTTCTCCTTGGTATGATTTTATCCTTTTTCAAGCCTTGGAGACTAAACTTACAAAAAAGATCACTTTGGAGTCTTCTTTTAGTATTTTTTAGACTCTATAAAAGTGAAAAAACGTCGAGCTTACCTTCTCTGGGCTCATAAAAATTTACTTGGAAGGAGTCTCATTGTGTCATGCTATAATCGCATCACATGTATCATCCTTGCATATTTGGCCTAATGTCGGTTTGATTTTTCTATTACTGAACCTTTAGATCATTCCTTAGGTGCATGCCTTGTAGCATTTTTTTCCTTTGCAATCTGACACCTTGACTCATGGAGGAATTTTCTCGAGTGTCCTTATCCTGCACATGTCTCCATGCACTGAGCATCAATGTGTTCCATGCACTTGGAGCCCGTTTTCTTTCTTATGACACTCAATGCTCCTTTGTAATGTAGCATTCTTTTATTCTTTTTCAAGATTGTTAAATACATGAAAAAGACAAAAAAAAGTCAAATATTCAAAAAACGTGGGATGGAGAAACATTCTCTTTTGTTGGAAACAATCTAGTCACCCTTGGATAGAGCACATCCTTCCATTTGTTCTATAAGCATTGGGATCTAGTATGGACTTAGGAAGTTGTTCTCATTATGTAGAGATGCATCCTCCTCCATTTGGTTACTCTTCCAAAAACATGGAGAGTTTGTGGTGCCCCCTATGCCACATAATTATGTCAATAACATGCTTCTTGAGTCTTTTCATATTTTGTTATCTTATACAAGAGGAAGTCTTGCAACCTGATTCGCCCATTCTGCGATAAGTCTCTTTACCTTCATGATTCGACCATCCCAATATTCTTGTCAAGTGCACATTCATAATCAATGAAGTTCGGTGCTTGATGATTTAGATCCTCTAGTCTTTAAATGACGACATGTCAAAGGCCTCAAAGTTATGAGTCTTATGCTCCTATTATACTCCTAACCAATTTTTGAATATTTTGAATCTATTGCTCAAGTTATGAAGCTATCATCTCAATCCACAGGAATTAATGCCTCCTAAAGATTCATATAACATTTTGTATTTTTTGACGATTTTGAGATGTAGATATGTTGTGTATTATTCACAGCTACACTTTATATTGACATACACATTGGTCATGTAGCCATGATTACTATATATATGACATGAATCTACAATGTACTTGATTGGAAGCCATGCCTAGCTTGTCCCGAGCATGAGAATGCCCACATCGATGATTATTATTATCTTATTGCAGATGACGCACACACAGATACTCGCTTGGGTTTACTCGACTCCAATGCTTTCCCACTTTATTAAAGATGTTGTAATGTATTTCAACCATCAATTTCTCTTCTGACCTCACACATTAGGGATGTATTTCAACCATCAATTTCTCTTCTGACCTCACACATTAGGGGGCATATTTTATAACTCAAAATGTCACTATTATGCATCTATGATGTTGGCCTACTCATTCACACATCTTCCAACCTTTTTTGTTGGAGTTATTCTAAAAAACAAATGTTTGTGTATGGTATACACACCGTGATGCATATGCAAAGCATGTACACATGTGTTCTAAATACCTAACAGCCCACATACACATGATAGATGCATAACTGAAAGCCTACGTGTACTCTAAAAGGTTACAAAAAAATATAAATTATGTGCTTCCTAGTGGAGTTTATGGGCTATCTTAGGTTTTGCAACCATTTTACCTCCTATAGCCCTTGTGAAAACCAAATAACCATCTTTTTCTCATATAAAAGGGCCCTAGTGGGGTCATTTGGATATATGAAAGAGAAGCAAGAGAACTCTGCCAAAATTTGTCTCTTGTATTCCAAGCCTTCTTGCATTCTTCTCTGAGTTTTATCCTCAACATTCCCTTTGAAGAAGATGATTACAATGAGGCTTTGAAGGCCTTTTTATGATAAAAATGAATGCCAAAGCCCTAGACATCCAAAAACCTAACTGTAGGAGATGAAGTGCCAAAAGTCATGTGGGCCTCGTTGGGGTAAGTTAGTACATTAACTTCCCGAGGTCGTAAAATTTGCATACGATCTATGTTTTAGGCTTATGATGGCCCATTGGAAAGGTCTTTTCGAGAACTATGCATTATGATGTTAGACTCTAAAGCCAAGAAAAATCTAATTAGAACCCCAAAACAACCTTGGAAGTATAGAAATATGTACGGACATGAATACTTCCAAACTAATCCAGTTGGAATAGGTGGGCAGTCACCATCATCCACCTGGATGTTGTGTAGGGATTTAGGACAGCTCTAAAAGTGCAGAACCCACAATTAAAAAGAAATGTCCCCATTATAGAGAAACGTACTGAACTAAAAACTGTCAAGATGAGCCAGTTGGAATAGGGAACAGGTGGGTGGACACCAGTATTCACTTGGATCAATCCTCCCCCCTTAGGAAGAAATGGTATCCATTGCGTTGAGTTCCCAAGGAAGAGGGGAAAGAATTTTCTAAATATGAATCTTGGCGAGTTGTGTGCCTTGTTGGAGAAGTTGTGTTGCTTGGTTTATGGAAGGTTGTCACAAAATTTTTGCTGGTGGGGTTGAATCTGTTCCACCAACCTATAGGCACCGTTGTAAGTGAAGAAACAATATCTTCTTTCTCTTCTACAATCTTCTTCTGTTGGATATAAGGTGTTGATGCTGCAGTGGTTGTAGTGTCCTTTTTTGCATCCTTTGAACATACTTTTAAGAGGATGAATTTTGTAGTATGAGAGATTACCTTGTGGCACTGTTTTGGTGGAACAGTAATCGAAAATACTTATGGTATCCTATAGAGATGACCTCCTAGAGTAATAATAACACTACGGGGTTGAGACTCATAAACAACATGAAGTTTACACATATATGGTTGGACCAAAACAACATCACATAAATCAAGAGGGGAAAAATCACACACTACCTCATCCTTGAAGGGATAGATGCCATGGGACATGCGACACTACTGGATGACACAAATATATTGTCCCTGGTGAAGCCAATGATGTTGTATGGTTATGGGTGTGTTTTTTTTTACAATCCCAATTATTTGATGACCTCAGTTGATATGAGGTTCTTCTGGCTATTGTTATAAAAAAATAAATGCAACGGGTGTTGGATTACTGAGAGGGGAGGTGAATTGGTAATCCTTTTTCACCATAAAATGAAAGTGTTATATCAATGTAGCATTATCATCCAATAGTTGCATAGTAAATAAACAATGACCAAATGAGAAATCACACACATACATAGTACACCGGTGTTAGATCAATGTCCATGGAAGCAAAGGTGAGCACTGAGGAGTAAACATATTCACAACCGTCAGATTTGAGCGCAAGGATCGACAAACGTCCGATCCAAGTAAAGTGCACGAGGATTAACCCTTTGTGTGAATAGAAGAGTGGACTTGCTAAAGTTATGAAATCCTGAAGTGATTAGGGACCGTCCATCATCCAGAGGGATAGGTGGCACAAGATCTACAACTTCATAAGTTTGTAGACAAGGAGGAGGCCAAATCACCAAAGAGCCGAAGTAAATCCTGACCTTTGATCTTAAGGAGGTACGTGTCAAAATATCAGAGACTTCAGGTGAAACCACTTAGGAGGTGGGTGTGCAAGAGTTGAAACTCCCAAAACCCTAAGATATGAACTGAATCATAGTTGTCTGATTCCAATGGACACATGACATAAATCCATGGATTCCGGGTAAAGACCCGAAGTGAATCATAGTTGTCTAATTCAGAATGACACGTGGAAAAAATCCTTCTAATCTGGGCGAAGAAACAAAGTGAATTGTAGCCATCGATCTATGAGAGATAGGCATCAATAGATCATGAATTTTGAATGAAATCATTCTAGGAGAAAGTGAAGATTAAGAGTTAAAACTCCCAAAACCCGAAGATCTGAAGTGAACCATAGCCGTCAATCTTTGAGGGGCGCACATTGATATATTTCCAACTTTGGGTTGAAGTACTGTGGAGGAAGTGAGAGTTGAGAGTTTAAACTCCCGAAACCTGAAGGGAGAAATCAATCGTAGCCATTGATTTGGAAGGAGGGCATGCATCGATAGATCGTGGGGATCTAGGAGTGCATGAAAAATGAAGAGAGGGCTCACTGAATGATAGTTGACCAAGGAAGAAGGAGGACAGATCTTAGTCATCAATCATAGGCACCACCCGAGATCACAAAATCAATGGTCATGTTGAATTGCGAGGAAAAAAAGTGCTCGGACTTTAAAAATTTGAGAGCAGGCCACAATCAAAAATACAGTATTGAAAAAGGGACACATGGCAATTGGTAGTGAATTGTGGGGATAAATGTGGTGTGGTATCAAACCACTTTTTTCCACCCCGCAATCACATGCTTACTTGAGGTCATAGCCCGAGGTCACATCCAGGACAGGGTTAATGGAAAAGGAGCTAGTGCCTGAAATTTGATATTTTGGAAGTACGAAGGAAGAGATCATGGTTATCATAGGAATTACACCAAAATATGAAAGAGACCATGTTTAATCACAAGTGAGATAATTAAGGTTTCAAAGAGCCGATTTGGCTCGGAGAATCGAAGATTCTTAACTAAGAGGTCATGTAGCCTGAGGGAGAGTAGGGAGGTTGCATCAGGTGGTATCAGAGCCATTGAATTTGTTTGTAGGAAGAAGACAAAGGAGAAAGGAGATAAATTGATATCATCAGTGGTATCAAGAGTTTATTCTTTTTGTAGATATCAAAAGGTGAGGCAGTGGAATCATGCCGTCCAGAAGACACAAAGAGAATCCAAAAATGGAAGAAGAAATGAGGTGAATCAGAATGAGACTGGATGCCATGGAAACAACGTAGAGGAGAGCACCAGGCATTGGAGATATCATTGAATATGAAAGCGAGTAGATAGAGGTATAAGAATATGTAGCAGAGGATGTTGCAGAAGACCGCTTATTGAAAGCTATTTCAAGAATAGGAGGCAGATCAAAAATAGAGGTACCAATGTATGAAGGAAATTTAGAAGTTGAAGAATTGTTGGATTGGGTACGTGTTATGGACAAGTACTTAGATTATGAAGATATCAAAGAAGAGAAGATGGTGAATCATGTAGTGAAAAGACTGAAGGGTCATGAAACACTATGGTGGGATGAACTTCAAGCCAATCGCAGATGCAAGGGAAAGAAGAAAATTAAAAGTTGGGATAGGATGGTAGCTAAGCTAAAAGAAAAATTATCCCAAAGGACTATCAAATCAATCTATTCAGAAGATTGCAGAACCTGAGACATAAAATCTTATCAGTGAAGGAATACATTGAGGAATTTTACAGAATGAACATCAGGGATGGACATAAAGAGAATGATGATGCAAAAATAGCCAGGTATATCAATGGACTAAGATATGAAATACAAGAGGAAATCATCATAATGTTTGTTAGTAAAGTAGAGGAAGCTTATTAAGTAGAATTGAAAGCTGAAGAGAAATTGTACAGAAAACAAAGCCAACAAAATAGAGGAGGAAATTCAAGCATAGGTAAGGGAACCAGTAGAGATAAGTTCCAGAAACCAAAGCATGAAGTTGGAAAGAAACATAGTCACCTTGAGAAAGGTGGAAGTTCTAAGGAAGGACAACTTGGAGGAAGAAGCTCTTTTCCTAGAGGAAGAGGAAGAGCCATAGGAGGTGAAATTAGATGTTATGCATGTGGAAATACATGACACATATATTGGGAATGACAAGAGAAGAAGAAATATGCTAGAGGAGGAGAAGCACACATTTCTGAAGCACATAATCATGTGGAAGAAGAATTAGTAGAAGGAGGAAAGAACCTAATGATGAGGAAAGTTCTTCTTAAACCAGAGAAGGAGGTAGAGGAACCATTTCAACGAAAAATTGTGTTCAGTACTTCTTGCAAGATGAAAGATAGAGTTTTCAAGGTGATCATAGATAGTGGGAGCACTGACAATCTAGTATCCACAGAGATGGTGGAGAAACTAGAGCTGAAGACAATTGCACATCCAAACCCATACAAGGTGTCATGGTTGCATAAAGGACATCAAGTAATGGTAAGTTAACAATGCTAAGTTGAATTTAAAATAGGATGTTATAAGGATGAAATATTATGTGATGTAATTCCTATGGATGTTTGTCATATTTTATTGGGGAGACCATGGCAGTTTGACAGAAAATTTATTCATGATGGGAGGAAGAATACTTATACCATGGAAAAGGATGGTAGGACAAATATGTTGTTACCAATAGAGGAAAAAGAGAAAAAGATGGAATCTAGTTCAAGTATACTTCTCATGAGTGGGAAGGAACTCTTGAATGAAGTCAAGAAGGAGTAGAAAATGCAGTTTTATATAGTGAGGAAACCAAGAGTTATCCTTACAAATACTTATGTGGAATATTTACCTGAAGAAATCTAGGAACTGTTAGAAAACTTTGTTGACATAAGAGTGGATGAGTTACCTCACTCATTTCCACCCATTAAAGTATAAGCCATCATATTGAGCTTATCCTAGGAGCTAGTTTACCAAACAAAGCAGCTTATAGTTTGACACCTATAGAGAATGAGGAGGTCAAAAATCAAGTCCAAGAGTTGTTGGATAAAGTTTTAGTCAGTGAAATCCTAATACCATGTGCAATACCAAATGTGTTGAGTCTAGAGAAGGATGGAGGATGGATAATGTGTACAAATTCCATATCCATCAACAAAATCACCATTAGGTATAGATTCCATTTACCCAGGATGAATGATTTGACGAATTGTTTGAGTGGAGAAAGATATTTTTCCAAGATAGACTTAAAGAGTGGATATCATCAAATAAGGATGAGAGAGGAAGATGAATGGAAGACAACATTCAAGACAAATGAAGGTTTTTTTGGATGGTTGGTCATGCTCATTTGGGTTGACAAATTCCCCAAGAACATTTATGAGATTAATGAATGAAGTGTTGAAAGACTTCATAGGAAAATTTGTCATAGTGTATCTAGATGACATAATAATCTTCAGTAAGACAAAGGAAGAACACCTAAAACATTTTACATCAATGATGAGAAGTTTGTAGGAATAAAAATTGCTAATAAATCTGAATAAAAGCTCTTTTATGAAAAAAAAATTCATATACTTGGGTTTTGTGATCTCTTCAAATGAATTGAAAATTGGATCTAGAAAATGTGAGAGCAATCAAAGAATGGTCATCTCCAAGAAGCATATTTGAGGTAAGAAGTTTTCATGGGTTAGCAAGTTTTTATAGAAAGTTTATAAGAAATTTCAGTGGTATATGCACACCCATGATGGACACTATGAAGAAGAAACACAAGTCTTTTAATTGGACAAAGGAAGTTGAAGAAAGTTTCAAAGTGTTGAAGGAGAAGATCAGAGAACAACCAATTTCGATCTTACCATATTTTGGAAAAACATTTCAAGTGAGATGTGATGCAAGTGGAGTAGCTATTGGAGTAGTCTTGAGTCAGGATAATAGGCCAATTTCTTATTCAGTGAGAATTTTAATGACACCAAGAAGAAGTATTCCACATATGAAAAAGAATTTTATGCAGTGATTCAAGCTTTGAANNAGTGGAGACGCTATCTAATTCCTAAAGAATTTGTCTTGTACAGTGATAATCAAGCTTTTCAGTTTATTACTAGACAAAAAAAGTTGAATCAAAGACATGCTAAATGGGTAGAATTTATGCAGAATTTTACTTTTGTTAATAAACATATTATTGGAAATGATAACAAAGTTGCAGATGCATTGAGAAGGAGGAGTTTAATTGTACAAGAATTCCAAGTGGAGACCTTAGGGTTTGAACACCTAAAGGAAATGTATTGAGAGGATCCAAATTTTAAGGAATCTTTTGAGGCATGTAAGAATCCTTTGCTGGGAGACAGAGGCCCATGGACATAATATTTGATCCAGGATGGATTATTGTTCAAAGGGAGCCAACTATGCATACCAATATGCTCAATGAGAGATAACCTATTGAAAGAGAAATACAATGGAGATTTATTTGTACATTTTGGTCATGATAAGACATTTGCACAATTCATAAATTCATACTATTAGCCGAGCATGAGGGAAGAGGTGAAAATATTTGTGAACAAATACATAATTTTCCAATATGCAAAAGGAAGATAACAAAACACGGGTTTGTATCAGCCATTACCAATTCCAGAAAGGCCACAAGATGCAATCAATATGGATTTTGTATTGGGATTGCCTAGAACCTATAAAGGGAGTGATTCCATATTTGTTGTGGTTGAAATATTTTCAAAAATGGCACATTTCATACCATTCTAGAAAACAAACGGTGTTACATACATAGCCAATTTGTGTTTCAGAGAAGTGGTGAAACTACATGGATTTCCTAGGAGCATAGTCTCAAACATAGACACAAAATTTGTAGGACACTTTTGGAGAACTAAATGGAAAAGGATGGGGAAAAACTTGTCCTTTAGTTCAACATATCACCCTCAGACAGATCGACAGATTGACAGACTGAAGTAGTAAACATGAGTCTGGGAAAATTGTTAAGAAGTTTAGTCACTGAACAAGGCCGTCAATGGGATCAAATTCTGGCACAAGAAGAATTTTCATTTAACAATTCAGTGAATAGGAGCACTGGAAAATTCCATTTGAAATTGTGTATGGTATACAACCAAGATGGATTACACAATTGAGAGATATGAACCAAGATTAATTCAGAAGTGCTAGCATGGAATATTTTGCAACAGAAATGTAGAAACTCCATGACAGAGTCAGAGAGAAGCTACAGGAAAACAACCTAAAATATAAGAACATAGTTGATCAAAAGAGGAGAGAAGTTCAATTCGAAGTAGGAGATGAAGTTTTAACTCATTTGAGAAAAGAGAGGTTTCCAAGGGAACATATAACAAGTTGAAGATGAAGAAGATAGGACCATGCTGGATTCTCAAAAAATTTGCATCCAATGCTTATGAAATTGGATTGCGAGACAATGTTGGGATATCACCGATATTCAATGTTGCAGAGTACCCTTACAAGAGAGATGATGTAGGAGAATCATATGATCAGAAAGAAGTTTAGTGGGAAGAAAAATTGCCTACAGCAGAAAAAACTCATATGGAGAAAATCATAGTACAAAGAGTTGGAAAGAAGACCAGGAGGAACACATATCCTGAATACTTAGTTGTTAAGAACCAAACATCAATATAGCATAGAAAAATATCAGGAAAAGTACTCAA
>CBVK0101148416.1:0-14634 GCA_900067695.1 Picea abies | reverse complement strand
ATTACTTGCTGACGGTGGATAATCATATTTCTTAGAGGTACTAAATACAAGTTGTGTTTGATATGTTGTGTTTATAAGGTGAGTGTGTTGTGTTGGCCATGCTGTGTTGGAAATGTTGTGTTTACACACAGATGACATGACATGATGTTGATGAATAAGTATTTCTTCTGTTTGCCAAATGCATGTATGATAGAAAAATATATGGCTCTTTGCTTGTAGCATGATCCTCAAATACTGAAGCTGTACCTTGCATCATAAGCAACACTGAAACAAATTTTGGGTACATCCTCCCAGGTGCAGAATTAATTCTAGTTATCACAGGGCCCTAGGCAAGTATCTTCTTAAGAGTATCGGATTGTTTATTAGTCCTTCGACTTTGAATTTTGTTTGAAAGTTTCTTCAGTAGATCTAGAGGACTGCAATTGTTTTCTTAAATTGCTCTACAAATCTGACAGAATAAGCTGTCAGGCCCAAAACAACTCCCAACAATATAGTGTGGTGTTTAAAATTCTTAAACTGCTCATCGTGTTTCCTTCCGTGGAGTCTTATGGCCAGGAATGCCAAAAATTTGCTGACCGACTTCAGTGTAGCCTTTTCACATAGAATTTGTTTTTTCTAATATTCCTTTAGAAAAACTGTTAATATGCTTCAAATTCGATTAAAATTGGAGGAGCCGGTATTTGTAAAAACTTTATAATCTAACAATTTTGTTATCAAAAATTGCAACCCAGTACTCCACTAAACTTCTGAAAACAAACTATGATGCCTTTAAAATATGCTTCCAAAAGCAGTAATGATCTTGTTGCCAATAATGCTGCTGTTTTTTTTGTTGGGAATTGCCGAATAGCATACACAAAAAAGAAACTGAGAATTTGAATGGACACTAATACTTCTTCTGGAAATCTCTATTAATTTTTTTTGCTAAGGTTCTGCTCTCACATCAGAATTCTAACTTCTGAATTATGCTACAGAGACAGCCCTCAAAAGTTCTTGCAAGTTGCTGGCAATAGTCACCCTAGCATGAAAGGTTATTTTGCCAATGCTGGCTGAGAATACTGTACTTTAGATATGGAACGAATGTTCTGAAGATCAATGCATAAACATCTAGTACTGAAGTATGCATCCTAATCTGAGGAAAATGTCTGCTTAAATTTGTTACCAACAGAGCCACTGTAATTATTTTTCTTCCATTGTTTAATGGAACTTATTAATCTAACTCAGTCACATCTTGAAACTTGTACCTTAGGGTCAAAAGCAGAGGTTAACACTGATATTCATGGAGGGAGTACTTAATATGTTCCGAGGCTGCACTGGGAAAAATGGCATATATGGTGTGGCATTACTTAATATAATGTTACTTGAATAAACAACATTTGAGAAAAAAAGGAATGTAATGTTGTGGTGACATGGCTTAGATTGTGAGCAAAAGGAAACACTAATTCTAAGAGGCGTAAGGCAACAGAAAAGGAGAAAGTGCCTCATGGCACACAGGATATAATTCTTTTGCATATACCATACCTGTTTCTGAACTTGTATGTATTGTGGTTAGCCACCTTTAGAAACATGTTTTAGGAATACTATGTAGAAAGTGAAATTTTTGTCACAGTGGAATTCACTGAGGAGTTTTTATTATGGAAACTCTCGAGGATGCTTGCCTAATACTTTAAGTGCCGAACACCCAGCACCTGTCAAGAGGTGGGAATCGGGATACCTTGTCGCACTTTATGGCAAATGTGATGCCCAGACAGACAAATGGAACTGATGGCCCTGCTGTTTCATGGGACAAAAGTTAAACATACTACACTCTTCGGAGGAGTTGAACCATGGTGGGGGATATCAGCATCGCTGCTTGACCAACCAGTGAAGCCTTAAGTGGTATGAAATAATGAAACCTTAGGTGAATACCTAAGGTCCAAGAGAGAAAAGTGGGCAAACTATGAAATAGGGCTATTGTCTGCAATTCTTGTTGATGTAATCCTATCGAGGAAGTGGGTTATTGCCATCAGTTAACTACTGTTAGGTGTTGAAGCCTTTCTTCCCAGATCATGTTTTCTCAGACATCTATAAAACTTATGTTATAGAAGGTTCTACAAAATCATGTTTCTTTCCTCAACCAAGTTGCAAGGATCATGTTTCACATCTCATGATAATTATGCTTTTTAGTTTGGAATTCATGTTGTCTATTTTAGTTTATATTCCCAATAAAGGAACTGTTATTTTAATTTGTTTTCATTATTTTATCAATGGGAATAACTCCGAGATTTCACTCATGTACAATGGTTCACCTGGGAAGCTTTAAAGAATGGGATGAATTTATTTCATATGCAGGTACATTTGGAATATTTAGGAGCTGGTGCTGAAGTACTGGTCACTTCATCTTATCAGGTTATTATTATCTTCTTTTCTATTTTTGTGCAGTTGATATGATCATATTGTGTTATCATTCTGCAATTCTAGTGATATTATGTTAATATTTTCACGTGTACTGTTGTTTACAAATGCTCTCCAACTTTTTCATCTATATTCAACCATGAGAAACACTTTTTCTTCTGTATTTGATTGTCTTTCCATATCATAACTTTGTTTTTGAAATTTCCTATCATGTTGGTATCTCTCAGTCAGCACTCCTTTTTACAACCGAGCTTTCGATCATCTATCAACATGTTACATCTTCTTGATCAATCTATTAACTTTCCATTTCATTCATTTCTTAAAGTAGAAATCATTTGCAATTTTGATGTGTGCTTTTGGTAAATCTATCAACTTTTTATTTCTTTTTATGACATGGCAGCCCCTTTCTATGCATGTACAGATTTGTTAAGGATTCTGTAAATATTTCTTTTTGATTCGAAAACTTGACAGGCCACCCTCCCAGGGTTTACATCAAGAGGGCTTTCAATAGAACAAGGAGAGTCATTGCTGCAAAAGAGTGTGAAGTTGGCTTGTGAGGCTCGTGATTCTTTTTGGGAAAATGTACAAAACTGCGAGAGCCTTGACAAAAAATGCAACAGAGCATTGGTTGCTGCTTCCATTGGGAGTTATGGGGCTTACTTGGCAGATGGTTCAGAATACAGGTATCCCATCATTCTAGTGCCTTTCCTTGGGGGAAATCAGTGCATGCTGGTTCTTTGCTATCTTGAATATATTATTTACCCTGGAGCATATTGAAGTGTTGAGGTATGGAATCTGCATTGGCGCATTTTTATTTATTAACTTTCTAATTCGACAATTCCTTTGTTCAGTGGGGACTATGGGTCAGATATGACATTGGATAAGCTAAAGGATTTCCATAGGCGCCGGTTACAAGTCCTTGTTGAGGCAGGACCAGATTTACTGGCTTTTGAGACTATCCCCAATAAACTTGAAGCTCAGGTTTGCACTTCTTTCCATCTCATATATGGTAACTTAACCCTCAAGTTAACGTGTTTCAATTGTGATAGACATACATTCTAATTCAGATCATAGAGATAAGGATAAACATCTAGAGGCCGTTAGATTTGTTTTTTCAATCTAATCATGTCATCTGAAAGTAAGTTTCCATGTGTAGAGAATAGTATTAAATTTTAATGACCCTTTTTAGTATTAGCAACTCTGCAAGTGGGTAAGACAATTGTCGTCTTCTTTCTATTTGTTTTTTCTGATTTTGAGTTGGTGAGGCTCAAAGGTCGAACATAATTCCACAGTTGTTAGGTGTGCATGTTCTCTTTGTGGCTTGGGATCTCCTCACTAACTCTTGTGTGTGTTATCACAAAATCTAGCACTTGTGCAAAGTCTTCACAAGATGCAAGACAAGTGCAACATATGGAAGTACTTGCCACTGTCACCTTAGCAATTAATTCCCTCGTTTTAGTGAAGGATTGAAATCCAACACAAGGGAGGCTTTCCTAGCAACCTCAAGGACTACTATAGCAAGACTAAGTCAAGTCTACGGCCTCCTATCTTGGTTTACTTGATTATACCACCAACTAAGTCAAGGTTCAAGGTGAAGACAAGGTGGTTAAACAAAGAAATTTCCAGATTTGTGTGCGAGGTGTTCTAAGACAATAAGAGGTATTTACCAAGTTCAATAAGTCAAAAGAATGCCACAAATCACTACTTATCAAAGAAAAAGCTATGGCTGTAATAAAACTTGCATTTAAAGATAAATACTTTAGCAATATGACAAGTTATGATAACAGAAATATAACATTCCTAAACTAGCAAGAAAACAATGGAAGAGAGATGAAATACAAGCTAAAACTAACACATTAAATGACCAATGCTTGCTAAAACATGAAATAGCATAAAACTACTTTAAAACATCCAAGACGTCAAGCCCTAGTTGGCTGAAAACTACAACAATGATGTAATAAATGATGTGGAGGGGTATTCTAAGGTAAAGAAAGATACAAACCCTAGACGTTACGCTAATGATGGTTGAAAGTTGAAGAGAGAAAGCAATTAAACCTAAGTCTACCATAAGGCATCAAAGGAGAGAGAGGATTAGGATTTTAAGATCACTTGCAATGAGAGAAAAGACTAGTGTTGTCTAGCTTCTTTGGGCATATGGAGTCAAGAATGCAACTTATATGGAGAGCAAAGGCAAGAGAAAGACTTAAGAAACAAACCCTAGGGTAGTCCACTACAAACTGTAAGAGGCCGTCCTATGTCTTCTAAAGACGTTTAACAAGAGATCAAGGTGGATTTTGGTAAAAACCCTAGAGTAGTCCACTACAAACCCTATAATTTTAACCTATAAGAATAAGACTAGGGTAGTCCATTACAAACCCTATAATTTTAACCTATAAGAATAAGACTAAGGTAGTGCACTACAAACCCTAGAAATATCCTTATGTCCTTCAACAAACTCAAAATAAATGATAACAAGAGGCACTACAAACCTCTCTAGGGTTTATCCAAGAAAATTTAAGATAGCATGCAATTATCACCACTTTGATAAAACATTTACTTAATACACCAATAATAAACCACCAAAGACTTGAAAAGAACACTTACTAGTCAAATCAATGAGCATGAAAGAAACCCTAACCATGAAATCATCCACAAGAAACTTGCAAAGCATCCACTAGATCATCTCCAAGAAAGTGCACATGAGTTCTCCATGATGAGTAAGAAAGATAAACAAGTGTAGAAGTGATTCTCTACAATATGAGTTATAATTTACAAATGAGGAAAACATCCTCTATAAATATGAGACAAACCTAGCACCTCATCTCTCTAAAAGCCCCTAAAACATAATAAGTCCATGATACAAGGTGGATAGGTCTCAAACTGACCCCCAAAATTAGCCTCAAAATAAAGATATAATTCTAATACATCAAAAACGTCCTCTCAAAAGTCCACATGTGTGAGTGTAGATGACAAAATAAAGGCGACGCCATATCCTCAAGGGGGTGTAAAGGCTCCAAAGGTCACATCCATCCCCAAAGGTGCAAAGCATCATGAAAGGTCACGTCCCCTCATCAATGGGGTCACATCTTGTCATCAATCAAGTGCCATCTCATCAACCATGTGCTAGGTAGGCTCAACCAAAAGTCATATCTCACTCAAGCATGACATCATCCTCATGTGTGCAACGTCCCAAGCTCCTAGGGTGACATCATGGTGGATAAGGGCTCCATGACCTCTCCAAAGAGGTGCATCATCATCATCAAGGCAATGGGGTCAATCCAAACCCTAATGTCCTCAAAGGGTGCAATGTTCAAGTGCATGGGATTCCTGCCCTTTGAGTGACACATTTGGCAATATCTGCAATGTCCTAGCTCATTAATGCAATGTCCAAGGTCCAAGAGGTGTTGGAGGGTATCTCAAGGCATGCCAAGTCATCAAATAACCCAATGCTCATCATTAAGGGTCTAACGTCCTCCATATAGAGTGCAACGTCCTGGGTACAAACATCAAAACGTCCTTAACAAGACCATCTCCAGGGGTGAATTGTAATCAAGCAAGGCTCAGAGAAGTCAAGTGAAACTAACCATCATGGATACAAGAGTCATTAGAATCATACAAAGTAAGCCACAATCTAATACAAAAGCCAGATAAGAAATTCACAATAGGTGTCTTCTTTAATCTTCACACTAGCTTAAGACTTTATGCAACTTGCCAAGTTTAGGTATGGGAGGAACATCATAAGACCCTATTAGGTGTGCCGTTACCTAAGTAGAGGAATAGTTCTTGAGAAACCCATCAAAGTGTAAGTATAAGTGAATAATGTGACATGGGGTTTACTTCATGGTCATGGTGTCATTGACATGCAAGGCCACGTGTGACTTCATCTCCATGAGCGCCTTTGTAGAGGGAACGCTTGGTGCTTGAGTTACTCTTTCCTCGACAATGTGTGTATTCCAAACCCCTATTCTATCCTTTTGATTATTCATTTATTGCTTTGTAAGACTCCTTTTAGGTGAATGCATTTATTATTTTTTACTGAGATTCATCAAGTCCTTTTAATTTGATATGCATTCTGTGCATTAGGACTTGGGATGATCGCATCATAGAGAGGGGTTGAGCTCAAGCTGACTTTTGGATTTTGATTTTGTCATTTGTCATCCCTTTTCATTTTCCATTCTTTTATCAACTGCATCAACCTCGGGCATTCTAACCCCTTCTTCTCATAGGAGGATGAAGGCATGAACCTTTTTGGTGTACTTGTAACAACCATTCCCAAAAGTTAGGACAACGGAAGGAATACAAATGGAATGTGTTAAGTATGGAAGGGAATGGTACACTACCCTTATCAAGGCTTCCTAGTAGTACCTCTGTTCCTCACGAGTGACAACATTGGACTAGGATACATATAATGGCCACCAAGGTGAAACAAGACAAAAAGCATAACTTCCAAGCATTATGATCCATTATTTGATTTCAACCCATGATCCTCACTCAAATGCCTAATGCATTAAATGTAACACTTGATATGAAACAATGACTAATATACCTCACAGGTGTTGAACCACCATCATTGGATGAACTTGTTGATCAAGTGAATGCGCTGAGCAATGATGAGGGGGAAGGCATCTGAGGGGCTGCTGTTTGTGGAGAATGCTGATCATCATCTCTGGGATCACTGTCTGCAATGTGGATCATGGAAAATGATCTCCTCTAGTTACCCTTAGGTGAGAGGGGGTAATAGTGTGCAACAATAGAAGGTACTGGTGACTTGGGGTATTATGCTCCATGCCGATTTCTTGTATGAGAAAAATGGTAAAATTATTGAAGCTCATTAGTTCACTTTTTTCTACCCTAAGAAGAAAGTAGGCCCTACCTTTATAGGTGTTGCTCTAGGAGTATGTGAAAGATGTTAGAATGCAACAATTGAACTTAAAGTAAGAATTCGGTTACTTTATTAGCACCTAAAGAATACATAGCGTCAACTTCAAACCAAGGGGTTAGCTATTTAGTAAGGATGATGATTAAAGGGTTCCCAGATATGTTTGTAATAGTCCTCATGCTATATGAGGGGTAACAACTACAAGGCCAACAATATTATCAATGATGATATTGGAAAGTAAATAAATTGGAATATGTTCTTAGCTTTGTTGCACAATAACTGCTCCTAGGATTTATGAAACTTGTTCTCGTCGTTTCCTTATTTTTGGGGACTTTAGAAGTTGTTGGAAGTGTTCCAAAAGTGTGGGAGCAGTTCCTAGAGATTTGGAAGCTTGGTGGGAGCTTTTGGCTGAGGGGCACACCACTTCCAATGTCATTCCCATGATGTTTTGGGCATTCCTAGCCAGATGGGGCCCAACTTATCTCTATTTTGGTGGGTTTATTTGCTCGGTTACAAGGCCACATCAGACTAGTTGGGCTCACACACTACCAACTATGAAGCATACATGCTTATGAATTTGTGTATTTGCATGGTTTGCACTCATTGAGTTCTAGTCAAGTCATTGATTTGCAAGTTTAATCTTTGTTCTTCTAGTTTCATAACATGTATGAAGTCCTCCTTTTTAATTGTTGTTGTGTCTTAACTCTCATGACTACTTTCGTTATTATCTTTCCATTTTGTTTCGTTGTTAGTGGCCCCATATTGGCTTACGTTTTGGAAGATTGGAGGCAAATTTCACCATTTACTACAAGATTGGAGGTAGATTTCACCGTCTTTACAAAGTTTCAAGAGGATCCCTCTATACCTTCTTCCATTGCCTTAACTAGAGATGCTTAGCCTTGTTTACGAGAGCGGTGGTTGCCTTCTTCCATAACCTTGACTGGAGATGCTTGGCCTTGTTTTTGAGAGAGGTGGTTGCCTTCTTCCATAACCTTGACTGAAGATGCTTGGCCTTGTTTCTGAGAGAGGTGGTTACCTTCTTCCATAAACTTGACTAGAGATGCTTGGCCTTGTTTCTGAGAGAGGTGGTTGCCTTCTTCCATAACCTTGACTAGAGATGCTTGGCCTTGTTTCTGAAAGAGGTGGTTGCCTTTAGATGACAATTCTTTGGCATTGCTCCTCCAAATCTATGGGACCGATCACATTCTTCTTTCTACCCATCTTGCCCAATAGGATGATAGTCAAGCATCTGATGGATATATTGGAGATATTGACATGGACAACAACATATTAGTCAGATAATGCCCCCATACTCAAAATTCGTCATTGCCAGCTTGTCATACTAGTTCCAACCCCCAACGTAAAGGGCTTGTTGTCTGCCATGCTTGGCATAACTTTCATTGATAGTATCACATCACAGAAAATTTTCCCTCTTCTGAGAGCATGTTGACCTTGGATGATAGGAGAGCCTCTGCAAAGCTTGTCGTTGACACCTCTAAGCCTAGTCGATCCCCAGTCTATGCCATTGTCTAGATGCTAGTATTAGTCCACCAAATTGATCTACAGAGGCAAGGAACTTCTAGAGATCAATCCATCAACGATAAAACTAGATAGTAACTAAGGTAATTATTAGTGAAGGGACATGTCAACAAAATTTCTTACTCTCGAGTTCCATTGCCATGAATAGAATTTCATTTCTCCTAAAAGAATACGATGAACAGAAATGAATTTATATATATATATTTTTTCCTTTCTTTTAATTTTAGGTTTATAATCGTAAATTGTCCCTAGATTGAAGTTCGATTTCTGTCATAAATAGGTATTGACCATTTCTAAGCTAATGATCTTATGTGTTTTTTTGGCAATTCATCTAGATCTAGAAAAATTCTATGAATGTTATGTGCAGGCTTGTATTGAATTATTGGAGGAAGAAGATGTCCAAGTTCCATCTTGGTTATGCTTTAGTGCCATCGATGGTATACATGTATCCTCTGGCGAGACATTTAGAGATTGCCTTGATGCAGTGGAGAAAAGTGAAAAGGTAGTTGGAATTGGTATAAATTGTTCTCCTCCAAATTTTATTGAAGACCTTATACAAATTGCTCGAAAGGTATGGACTTTTTTGATTTGCAGTTATTGTTTTAAGCAGGAGGAAGAGACGAATAATTTTTTGTAATGGTCTGATTTTGTTTCACCATATGCATAGAGGAAATTAAAAGGGCACGTCGAAAGCTAAAAACATACTCATTATTAGAAATTGTTTAGCAGGCAACTGAGAAAGCTATTGTGGTTTATCCCAATAGTGGCGAGATTTGGGATGGCAAGGCAAAACAATGGCTGGTAAGTCTCAGTCCTGGGGTTTTGTTGTTTTTCCTTTGAAGTAAGAGAAATCACTTTTACACATTTGTTTTGCAGCCTTCCAAGTGCTTTTGCGAGGAACAATTTGGGATTTTGGTTAAGAGGTGGCGAGAAGCTGGTGCTAACCTTATAGGTGGTTGTTGTCGTACTACTCCAACAACAATACTAGCCATTTCTAAAGCTTTGAAAGACACATTGTGAAAAGAACATTGAAAAGGGAAGATTTAGTAGCTTTTACTTCTTTGTTCACTTTAAAGAATCTAAATGAAGGAAATGCCGTAAGGCATTTTTCTTGCTTTATAGTGATTTGTGTGGAAAATATTTTACATGGAATCTCCTTGAAGCTAGTTCAAGAAGATGAAGAAATAAATTGTGTACTTTTGCATCACGGCATAATCAGGGATTATCCCATGGTTAGCTGTTAAATGCTTACAAGGGAAGGGAAGGGTGCAAAGTTCAAATATTTCTCCCATATTAAAATGGGTATTGTAATGTATTCAAAAGTGAGGAGAGCTCAAAATCAATATATACAAATGCAACGTGAAAGAAACTTTGATACTGATATATTTAACCTACAAATATATCATATGATGTTTAGAAATTTTATAGAAGTAACAACAGTGAAGGGTGCCCTTGTATAGTTTGCTTAAAGCATGTATTATTACTTGAACTATGGGAGGACACCATTTTTTGAATTCTTTTTCCCAAAGAAAACCTTGAGGCGTCTCCCTCTTCCCTGGAATATTCGCATGGAGGGCGGTTGAATTGCTAGCTACAATAGCAGCGGGTAACCCAATGAGACTTGGTTGGACTAGAAATGAAGACATTATGATGAACTCCACCTTCAAATAGTCTGTTTGAAGTGATTGAGCTAACCCATTGGGCTATATTTTCCAAGCAAAGCCTTGTGGGATCCCTTTTCCCTAAAATATTTGGATGGAGGGTGTCTCAATGGCCATCCACCCACAATAGTAGTGGGCAACCCAACGATTTTTAGTGGAATTCAAATCTTGGCTGAACTAGAATCAGAGACCCAACAATTCACTCTACCTTGAAACAATGTGTTAACTAACCCATCACACCACCATTTTCCTACTTACAACATAGTATACTTCAATAATAGTTATATGCTAGAATGTGGGATTGGTTTCCTTCTCAAATGCATGATTAGATACTTTGTTATGCATCAAACGAGGGCTTAACATACTTGATACATGTTATTACGCAATGTGTTTTTTCCTTAGAACACCAACATGATATAATTTGATGTAATTACATTGGAGTTAAAACCATGTATTCTTGTTGACTATCTTGACTCTATAGACTAATGCTTCATTGAATACTATTCTCACACATATGTACAATACATGATAAAGGGTTTTATCATAAACAATATATTCTTGTTGGTTAATATTGACTCTATATACTAATGCTTCATCAAAAACTACTAGAACAAATCTTCATCAAAAACTCTCTCCTCAACTCACTACTATCTAATGCTTCATTGAAAACTACTATCTAGTGGGCCTTATTCAAAGAGGACGACCACATACAACAATTGATGAACTCCCAAGTAGCCTAAAGTAGGGAGGTTAGGGTAGGACCCTAACATGCTCTCCCCCTTGAAAGCAAAGGTGTCTTCAAGATTGAAGATGAGAAAATTGTTTTCAGAATCGTGGCTAGTTCCCATGGCATCTTTGGGTGGCATGTCTTTTCATTGGATCAATACTTCATAAATAGTGCACTGATGCAATTGACGCTCTTTGATATCCAATACTACTTTCGATTGAAGCTAAATGGAGCCTTCTTTATAAAGTCATGGTAAGTTGGTTTGCACCTTGCACTTTGATCTCATGACCTTTTTTACACAAGACACATGAAATACTTGATGAATTTTGGAGTCGGTTGGAAGTGCCAATTTGTAGGTCAATTGTCAAGTGTGTTGGATGATCTCATAGGGTCCATAGAACATTGGTGCTAGTTTTTGAGGTGTTCTTGTCTTTCAGTAATGTTTGCTTATAGGGTTGAAAGTGAAGAAACACACGATCTCTTGCTGCAACAGATCGTTTGAAGTGATGCTGGTTTACTTGTTGCTTCATTTTATTTTGAGCCATAACCAAATTGTCCTTTAGTATGCAGAGAATGGCTTCTCTAGTGTGGAGTGTGTGATCCGCTGCTTGAACCATGGAGGTGCTTGGTAAATATGAAGTGATTGACAATGATTTTTGGCCATAGACCACTTCATATGGGGTCATTTTTGTAGCTCCATGATAAGAGGTTTTGTACCACCATTGTGCAAGTGGAAGTTAGTGTGTCCATTGATGTGTTTTTACACAAGCAAAACATCTCAAATATGTTTCTAAGCACTTATTGACCACTTCAATTTGACCATTTGCTTGGGGTGATATGTACTGCTCATTTTTAAGTAGGTACCTTGTAGTTTAAACAACTCATGCTAGAATTTGCTATGAAGGTAGGGTTGCGATATCAGACAATGGAAGTGGACATGCCTTGAAACTTGAAAATCTGATTCAAGAAGATTTGGGCAACTAAGGAGGGGGAAAATGGATGTCTTAAGGAAAAAAAATAAGCATATATGGAGAGGTGGTCAACTACCACCATGATCACGGATTTGTTGCTTGCTCTTAGAAGTCCTACTATAAAATCCATGGAGATGTTAGTCCATATGTGTGTTGGGATTGGTCGTGGTTCTGATGCCCTTGGCATCTTTACTGTCTCACCTTTGTTTCTTTGGCAGGTGCTACAAGTTGCCAAAAAATCTTGAGTGTCGTTTTTTCATGCATTCCCAAAAGAATGAGCACTTAGATCTTTCATATGTTTTATGAAATCTAGAGTGACCTGTTGTAGGTGATGAATGGAATTCCTCCAAGATCCTTTTTTTAAAGAAGAATTCTTTATTAGAACAATGCATCCTTTATATCGCAATGTATCTAGTTGCCATGTATACCTTTTAGGAGGATTGAGACCTTCTTGAAACCTGTGGATGAGTTGAATGATAGTGTCATTTTCTGACAAATCTTGATGGACTTCCTCAAGCTAGCTTGGAATGGGTAAATAAAGGCAAAGATGGATCCATTCTCCTCAAATTGTGGGGATGAAGTTTCAGAATCATACTTTAGCATCTTGGTGACCCACTTATGCTACTTTGGTGATAATAACCTCTGTTCGAGAAAGTACTTCAGACTATGACGGTTAGTGTTGATTTGGAAACGTTGCGCTATGATATATGGATGCCATGCCTCTATCGCTTGCAGGATGGCCATCATCTCTTTCTCATATGTGAATTTACCCAAATTGCGGTCACACAATTGCTCACTGTTGAATGTCAAGGGGTGCTCTTCTTGCATTAAAACCATGCTAAGACCTCTACCTAAGGCATCACATTTGAGAACAAAAGTTTTAGTAAAATCTAGTATTGCTAATACTAGAGTCGTGTAAATGGCATCCTTTAAAACGAGGAAGGCTTGCTTCGTTGCTTTGCTCCATACACAAGCATTCTTTTTGAGCAAGGATGTTAGGGGAGCTGCAATTTTGCCATAATTCTTTATGAACTTTCTATATTTGCTAGTAAGTCCTAAGAACCCATGGAGGCTCTTCAATGTCTTGGGTCGGAGCCATTCTTGCATCACTGCAACTTTCTTGGGATCTACTCTTACTCCATCCTTTCTAAAAATGTGCCTTAGGTATTCAACCTCTATTGACATGCTCTGTATGAGAGTCCTACGTTTTGTTGTAGATCAAGATTTCATTAGAAAATACTAGCTCAAAATATCATAGAAAGGGTTGAATATTTTTGTTCATGAGACTTTGGAAGGTAGATGGAGCATTGCAAAGACCAAAAAGCACCACTAAAATTTCATAATGACCCTTGTGTGCAGAAGGTTGTTTCAGGATGTCCGCCTCTTTCATTTGGATTTGGCGGTAGCTGAAACACAGGTCTAGTTTGGTGAAAAACTAGACTCCATGAAGTTCATCTAATAGATATTGATCACTGGGGTGGGGAACTTTAGTCTTTGACAATTAATTTATTGAGGAATTGAAAATCAAGATACATGCACCAATTACCTTCCCTTTTTAATACCTTGACCACTGACAATGAGTAGGGACTACTATTGGGACATATGGATCCTACCTCAAACATTTTGTGAATGATTTGTGCAAATGGGTGCCTGTAGGGTCGCACATTTGGTGGTACACTGTCGGGAATTAGTGGAATCCCATGGCATGCCCCCCTCGTGAAGGTGGTAACCCTTGGGGTGTTTCAATTCTTGTTGATGTTTGGAGAGGACCAATTGCAAATAAGGGTGAATCATTTGTGTGGGGGGGTGTCAACTACTTGTATGGCATTGAACTGTGCAATAATGTTTGAGTGACCCTTCTTAAAAAACTTCTCCATGCAATTAGAGGTGATAATTTTAGGGTCATTGAATGTAAGCCCTGTTATCATGCAAACTGTAGGTTGGGAAAAACCTGACCCAATCCACTGGATGGCGATAACAGTGGGAGAGTTTACCCACTGTCACCTCAGATAAACCTTCCCTCGCTTCTGTGAAGGAAGAATCCAACATAAGGGGGAGTCCCGGGTGACCCTAGGGGGAAATGAAGTGGAAAGTGAGAGGTGACCCTAGGGGGAAATGAAGTGGAAAGTGAGAGTATGGAAGTGAATCCCCTACAGGTCAAGATACTAAGTGAAAAATGGCTTATTAACAAATCTTTTAGATGGTTTATGGTTTCCAAGTGCTTGAGTACCCGTGGAAGATATTTGTACTTGCCTGAGACACAAGAAGGAACATGTATACAAGCTCAAAGTTAAGTGGACAAGCAAGTTAAGATTGTTGTCCCTGATTGCAGTAGTAAACAAGAATATATATCAACAAGGAAAACAACCAACTACTACAGATTTAACCACTTAAAGCATCAAAGATTGGTTGAGAAATGAAGCACAAAACATGTAGATAAATTCCCAACACTTTAGCACAAACTTT
>CBVK0101148415.1:0-18970 GCA_900067695.1 Picea abies | reverse complement strand
AAAGGTTGTGCATAGGTTAGGCATCTCTGCTTGACAAGCGCGCTCGAGAAGGTATCAAACAACATATCGATTCTTCTACTGAGGAGGGTGTGCCGGTGGAGATGCTCCATCATGTATTTCCTCATATCGAAGATGAGCTCTAGGTTCTTTGGTGCAAGAAAGTCAGGTGAGCTCGAGTCTCGTCCCGTGTATGAAGTAGGCAAAGCAGGCTCAACCGGGTGGTCCGTCCAAGGAATTTACTCTTGGAATATGCAATTAGCTCCCTCCAGTGTTGCCAATGCATCCATTATTGTAAGACTGATGCTGGGTCGATCATGGGGGTCTGAGACCATGTAGAGGAGGGAGTTTGGTGGAACCATAATTGGTTCCTTTGAGATTTCCTCCATGCAATCCATTGGAGGTGTCTTCGGCTCCTTGTTTCTCTTAATCAAAGTTATTGAGGAAGCCCATGCTAATTTATGAAGGTGTCTCTTCCTTGATACGTAATAGTACCAAGAGGGACCCCTCTTGGGTTTCCCTCGCTCACGAGGCATGACAAAACCGGAAGGTCATATAAAACTGAAAATGAGGACACAAAAAGCCGGATAGCTGAACAAAGCAGAGCGTCAATGCAACAAAGAAACATAATGAAACAATCTATGGCCAACTTGGTAGAAGTGGAGGATTGTCCGAGAAGTTGAAATGATCGCGCAACCTCCTCCCGTACCTATCGTCACCCCTCTGCCATGGCACATTGAGGCGCCATTAAACTTGTGCGAGGGAGCTACCCCTCCATCCCCTGAGCACGTTTAAGTCCGTCCTCCATCCAAGAAACGAAGCTCTGGGTGGTGGCCAACCTTATTAATAACTCGAGCCACATGTGGGATGCGTGGCAGCCTCTTGGCTACGTGGCACCCATCCAGGGAAAAAAACCGTAAATATTATAAAAAAACATAAATAAATTAAAATTTTTAAAACACAATGAAATATGAAAAAAAAAATGAATCATTTTATGGGGGGGCGATGCCTAACATCGCCACCCCATAAAATGATTCATTATTATTTTTTTAAATATTTCATGGAGGGGCTAGGGCGATGCTTGCCATTGCCCTCCCCCCCATAAAATGATTCATTTTTTTTTTTAATATTTCATTGTGTTCAATTTTTTTTTAATTTATTTAAATTTTTTTAATATTTACAGTTTTGTTTGATTTTTTTTTTTTAAATGTTTTCAATATATATAAAATTCAAAATTCTATTGATGTTTCTATTTTTTTTCAAATTTTGGTGTTGGTAATATAGTGAAAATTTAAAAATTTAATTGAATTTTTTATTTTTAATGTTTGTAATATATTTAAAATTAAAAATTTATTAAATTTTTTAGGTTTGTTGTTTTAATTTTTTTCTAAAATATTGTGTTTTAGTTAAAATATATTTAATTTTTAGATTTTTTTTTTTTTTTAAATTGTTTTTTTTTATTAAAAAATTGTTTTTTATGTTTTTTTTTCAATTTCATTGTTTTAAATTTAGTGCTTTAAGAGTAACTTTTTTATTATTTTTTCTAAAAAAAATTTAGATTTTACTATTTATTTTATTAATTTTTTGAATATTTTTTATTAAAAGTTGTGGTTTGCTTGTTTTTCTGAACAATTTTTTTTGAATTTGTTTAGGGGTAGTTTTTTTTTTCAATTTAGTTATTTTCTTAGTGTAAATTATTAAAATAAAATAAAATTAGTTATTACATAAATTATCAAGTAATAACACTTTTAGATTTAGGAGTCCGTTTTCTGTGTTTTATTTGCAGCGATGCTTGTGGTCAAGGCCACAATTTCAATTACATCATAGTTTTAACTTCAAAAAAAAAGTAGTGCTACTAGTAACATCACTTTTCGATTCAAGGGTCAATTTCAAGGTTTTGTTCGCAATGCCAAGGGTGCGATTTCAAACAAGTTGCAATTTTAACCACCTCCCCCAAAAATGGTGCTACCGGTAGCACCAATTTTAATTTGGGGGTTGATTCTGGTGTTTTTTTTAATCTAAAAATATGATATTTTTGGGCTAGAGTTCTCGTTTTGAGGTCACAGTTCTCATTAAGTTGGTAACTTTTTTTTTGTTGGATTTGCAGTAGTTATGAATTGGAGGAACTGGGTTAGTCTCTAGAGGGGGATATGGAGAGTGGTGTATGAAGGTCTCTTGGTTTGTGTATTGATGAATCTTCAACTTCTTTACCTCTATCACAAGCTTTCAGCCATGTTTTTGGGCACTGCACCATAATATGTGCTCGAATTACTTCCTTGAGACCAATGATGAAACGTTCTTTAAAAAAAGGATAAGATAGACCCCTTGCGTGGATAGCCAATTGATCAAAGGCGGTAATGTAGTCCATAACTATGCCGGTTTGACATAATTATGTTAGGTCCCAAATGGTGAGTGTCACGTTCAAAACGAGCATGAAGGATTTGCACACACTAGGTCGAACTAATGTAGCCTTTATAAGCCTTCTTATACCATTGCCACATTGCCAATGTTCGTTATCCAAATATAATACCCCCACTTTTAGTTTTTGTAGGTCATCAATAAAGCTATGAAGAGAGAAATAATGTTCCATTTGGGTAACCCACCCAAGGGATTAAATCCATAAAAATTGTTCACATTGACCTTTGAAAAACATGCCATGAATTGTGATTATGAAAGTGTGGGTGGTTGTAATCCTAAAACAATGTGTGAATGAATAACACTTCTTGTGTTGGGTATTCCTCCTTGGTTGGATCAAAGTTTGGATTTGGTAAACTGATATTCAAGTGGGCACCTAACAATTTCAAGAATTCTCTATGTGATTTCATTGTTTCGTTCATAACGTTGAATATAGACTCAATGCCAACAACCTTTTCATCTAGACCTTGGTGCTTAGTGAGTTAGGCTAGTTGTTGGTTCTTTGATTTGGCCATGTTGCAAGTCTGAACCATGGGACCATCAAAGATTTTGTGGAAGTTTTATTCTCCAATTATCTCACCATGATTAGTGGCTTGGAAGGAATATGTTTTAGATATACCCCGAATCATTGTTCTATTGGGTCAACACAACAGAGTTAATTGAGAGGGAGATATAAGCGATGAACACAACGCTAGGAATATTTTGAGACAGGTCTCCCACAATGGTGTCGACATATCCTAGACTTTGTTTTTTTCCTGAGCACTATTGTGGGAGTATTACTCTTGACTAATTATTATTACAGTGATAGAATCTCCAAATTCCTTCTGGATGCAAAGATGTAGGAATTTTGTTTCTTAACTGTAGAAGCTAGGGTGTGTAGGGTCCTAGAGATAGAGGAGTTTCAAGTTCTACAACTCTCTAATATATTTGTAGGGTCCAATAGTAATACTTGGCCCAAGATCTCAGGGAGCTAACTAAGGAGGATCAACCATGCCCTTAACCATACTACTCGACTATCGAGGTACTAAAGAGTAATCTCCCCAAGTACTATTTTTGATGTACTATAACAACAAGATGATTGATCAATTTATCAAGAGTTGGTTTTAGGTATGCCCAGGGGACTTCTGAAATACCTGAAGGTACATGGAAGTGGAATTCCATATACAAGTGCTATCTAATGCGATACTACTCAAAGGGGTACCAACAAAGGTTACAAGGATGTCCAACTATGTGACACAACTTGTATTTTCTACGTGTATTCTTCCCTGACCATAGTTTTACATGTCGAACAACAAATCTTTGTGTTATTTAAAGACAACGGAACATATCTCTAGCTTAAAAATATTTTGCTAAAAGTTGAGGCACATGGCTTAGGAAGGATCTTTGATACCATTTGCAATGTTCCTTAACCCTTAAAATTGAAACACAAAAAAGTAATACAAAGAGTATAATTACAATAACTAGATACAAGAGACATTGAAATGGAAAATGTAAAAGATACCCTTGTATTCAAATAATCCAAAGAAGTAAACAATGTTCACTTGCCTCTTAAGGTGGGGTGACTTTTCACTGAGTAGAGCTCCAAATACAACAACACAAGACAAATATACCACAACCCCCTATCTCTTTAAATAAATTTTCAATAACAAAACCATAACTACTTGTGGTCTAGTCACTAATGGATACCAACTACCTAGCATGCCTTATAAAATGGACCATTTTACATTAAATAACTATCCACTACTATCTAATGGGCCTTATTCAAGGATGATGGCCACATACAACAATTGACTAACTCTTAGTTAGCCTAAAGTAGGGAGGCTAGGGTAGAACCCTAACATCCTTAATTAATGTTATGGACATTACATTGATTTTATTGTTGTATTAATTATATGTAATGTCTGTAGACCCTACTTTCAAATAGCAGGGTGCTAAACAATCTCAACCATTGGTTGTATTCTCTATTTTAATTACACGATAAATAATGTGCTCCAATTCTTTCTTAAACACAATGGAAGTTTTTGATTCTTTTGGAAACTACATGCATTTATTGATTTTAGACATGAAAATTAATAACATATTAATCACCAATATCTAACATCTTTGATTCAATGACAATATCTAATATGTAAACCATTCACAATAACACATTAAAATTCATAATACTAATTAAAGACAATCACATGCATTGTACACAAGAACACACTTTCAACCCAAAATCAAAGGAAAATATAGAAGAATGTGGATATGAGAATGATCATGTAGCCTAATTGATAAAACTCTTACCATTTATTTTTATTTTTAACAAGAACGGGTAAATATTTTGTATTAAAAAACGCTGCAGCCTCACTAGTCAATATTATAATACGAAAGTATGTTGTCTTGGATAACATAGTTTAGAAACCGAGCTAGATATTGAAGTAAAGTTCTACAAAATTTAAAGAAATCCCCTGAAAGGATATATAGTAGCTTCTACTAGTATAGATTAAAAAAAGACACCTAAAAGCAACTCTACTTTACAAAACATCAAGAATCCGACTCAATAGAACATATGGTTATTGTTCCCATCCGCTTGTCCAACATAGGTAGGTTGGGATTCTTGAGCTTCCATCTCCACATATTTACATATTTGGTGCATTATTTACTCTTCTTTGAATCCCCCAATACAGAACCCACTGGCAATCCAATATTTGATGTAGCAGATTGAGACATCCAATTGTTTTAATATTTGACACTATGTCTCAAAAGCTTGAATTTGCTTGCCTTGTTGTAAAATCAATTCCATTATTAAAGAATATTCCTTATCCCGAGCTTCATCCTAAGTATGTAGTTTAAAAGTAACATAAAACAAAAAGGTTTTGTTATTAGAGATGAGATTCTCATGCCTCCCTAGAATCCTCAGAATTTCCAAAATGTTCCTATGTACGATGCTCCCTTGATGGGGAGAAATCCCAAAATTATCCATCAAGTCCAAACACCATAAATTATTTCCCATAATCCTATCCCCATAGGAGGATATGACAACAGATAAGGGAACTACCAAACATTCTAGAAATTGGGGCATACAAACATGCATATCCTCCAAAACTCGAAATGCACTAAACCTAAGAATGTCTTCACAAGCCTAGACAACCCGAAAAATAGAGAGCTTCGAACCCAAAACAAAACCACAAGATGCCTCCAAATTGAGAAAATTAATGGATAGTCCAGAAGGGAAAGAGCCAAAACAACAAAAAATTACCAGTAAACAACAAGTCCAAGTAGCAAAAGGGCTTGATGTAAGAGACATACCCAACAAATTTGCTAGGTGAACTAGACCATAATGACCAAACCCCCACAATGAGTCTCCCATTATCCCAATTGTGACGGGTATATTTCCTTTGCACACCTCATAAGTTAGGCTTAGAGTTATGAAGGTTACGTGTGATGGTACCTCACTTATGCATTCTATTGATAATTGATCATGCAAATTTATTTCATATTGTCTCAAGATTTGATGCATGGATATCATGCAAGGAGTTAGAATGTCTATGAATGAGATTTGATGTATCATCCGAGGAGTTATAAAGACCATTGCTATTATTAAGGAATTTGTTCTAATAACAACCCCTTTTTGCATCTAAGAACTCCTTATGCTAAGTGAGGCTAAATTTTCCAATTGGTTTGATAATTTGTTTTCACCCTTAAAACATGGAAAAAATCCAAGTATTCAAATTTTTTGATTTCTTGTTGAATTCCTTTTATGATTCGATCCATTTTCCCATATTTTGATGTAGACAACTTATGCATTATTTTTTTTGATTATAGCCGCGTCTCCTAAAATTATGATGCTTTTTCTTTGCATATAGTCAAATTGTTTTATTCTTTGGAATAAATCAAGTGCCTATCAATTAGGTTTATCTTGGGTGGTTAGGATGAATGATTTTGATCCTCCCCACCTAGGTTCAATTCCCACAAGTGACATGTTGAGCTCGTAACGAGTATATTGTTGTAATGTCTCCGAGCCTTGTTGTTGATCAATTTTGTGCCCTGAAGATTCTAGGGTTTACTGTAGGTACCATCCTTGAAATGAGGTGAAGTACTCGAGGATTTTCCCTAAGCTTTCTAACCTGGAAAAAAATAAAAAAAACCAAGTGCCTTTTCTTAATTGTTTGTTGTGGATCCTAATCCCCATTTAAATGTTGCTTCTTGTTTTCCATTAGGATCATAAATAACCCCCCCCCCCGCCCCCCCGCTCCTAATATGATGGAAGCTTGAATATTGAAGCCGTTGTAGATTGGTTGGGAGAGAGGAAACATTACTTTTAGTGTGAGAAGATTGAAGATTCTAAAAGAACAATTTTTTTAGCCACTATATTGAAAAGGAATCCTACATTGTGGTGGGAGTTTGTTTAGCAAGTGTTGGGCCAAAAGGGAAAGGGAAAGATAGAGATTTGGAATAAAATTTTTACAAAGATTTGTGAAAAGGTCTTATTAATGGAGTATGAACATTCAATATTCGACATATATAAAATTTCAGCCAAAAGGAAGACAATGTATAAGCGTGCAAAGATGAATTTTATATGTTATTTATATGTGCTAGAATTTAGAGGAGGACCAATGAAGTTTCAAGGTACATGAATGCTTTTAAATTCACCATTCAACATACAACAATGCATTATGTAAGGGAGACATACCAATTGGCAGTGAAGGTTGAGGAAATGTTAGTGCATGATGTAGGTCAAAGAGAATTTGGAAAAAATAGAGGACATTGTGGCACAATAGGCCATGGAACAATGTTGAAATGTGGAACTTTTGTATGCATGGGTGGCATAGGTCACAAGGAGAACAAAAGGTGTGGTCGAGAAAATGCATGTAGAACCACAAAATGCTATACTTATGGAAATAAAGGTCATAAATCCTTTGAATTCCCAGAGAGGAATGACGTAATAAGAACATAGAAAAGAGCTTAGTTAGTGAAGTGAGAGGAATTTGAGGATAGATAAATAGTTGTAGTAGCACTAAATCAAGGAGAGAACATTGATGTTGTGTCTAATAGGAATAATTACATAAGAACAACATATACTCAAGGAAAAATATAGTCAAGAAAAAATATATTCAAAACACAATGCAAGTCTAGAGGTAAGTGTTATAAAGTCACAACTAATTTTTGTAGTTCAAAGATTATGGTCATTGTAGAGATTGTGGAACATTTGGGGTTAGAATCATAGAAGCACACTCAACCGTATAGGTTGTTTTGGTTCCAAAGGGATATGAAGTGATGGAAATAGATCAATGTAAATCATCTTTTCACATAAACAAATATTAAGATGAGATCTTGTGCGATGTCATTCTCATGAATGTTTTCCATTTGTTGTTGGGAATACCATAACAATTTGATAGGTGTGCAATCCATGATGGGAGGAAAAACTCTTACACCATCACAAAGGATGGTAAGAGAATTCAACTATTGTCATTGAATATGAAGACCATAGTGAAGTGCCATTTTTTATGATTAAGGAGTTCATGAGTGTAGCCACGAAGATGAAGGCTTTAGTATTGCATGAACTAGCACCTTTGTGAAAAGTCCCAACATAGGTACTCACTTGGTGCAAGAAGATGGGAAATGCACCATTGTCACTTCAGTACAATTTCCCCTTCACTTTATACCAACTTCTAGAAGCCAAGGGGGGTATCCCTATTTGATTAAGTAAACCTTTTAGTGAATTAATTAACATGCAATCTTATGATTTATTTCAAAGCATCCACACAATCTATAACAAATAGATGCACAAAGATTCCAATGTGTGATTAAATGGTTCAAATATAACTAGTTATAAACAACAACATAAACCACCAATATATCCACTTGGGAAAGAAGGTTAAGAGCTAGTGGATGTGTGTGCAAAATCTGATATGAAAGATAAACAATGTGAAAAATTTCATATTTGCAATTAAATGACTGTCACTCAACAAATGACACCTCAAAGGGGTAAAAACCACTTTTAAGTTACTTTAGGGCACAAATCAATTTCAAAGAATTTTAAAAGAGTACTACTATTAAGATCAAAATAAAATTTGATAGATCAATTTCAAATATCTCATACTTAAGACTCAAAGTTACAAGATACAATTGAAATCAACCCCGGAGTAATTCTTTGTTGAGTTTTATTCATGAAAGATGTTCTTAATTACAAAATATCTAACAATCATACATATGAATATGAATACTCCATGATCATATAAGAATTTTTTTTTGAAGAATACAAGAAGAACACTCAAGAACTCAGCCTTGTGCCCAATTCAAAGATTCAAGCATAAAGTTACGAGAAATGGTGTAGAAGAAAAGAAAGAGTGGAGAAGATTGAGATCTCTCTTCATTGATCCAAAGCTTGTATGTATATTTATGGCTGTACCTTATTCTTTCTCTGATCTTCTTCCTTTCCCCTTTGATACTTCTGATTATGGAACCTTTGATGAATCACTTCTTCTCTTTTTAAAATTAGATTTTCTAACTACTTGAGTAGTTAGGATTTTTCTTTTCTTTAATTTTCCGTACACTTTTCTTCTTGAAGTATTTTCTTTAATTAATTCCTCATTAAGTGTTTTTTAATGAGTTCACATCATTATCATTCGTATCTTTAAAATCAATTATTTTTCTTTTTTAATAAAAGTTTTTAAATAAACTTTTATTTTCAAAATTTAATTAATTTCCCTTTAAAAGATGAGGATTGCATTTTAATTTTGTGGAAGTGATAGTCAAATTTTATGATATGGAAATCATTTTATATGTGATATTCATCGTCTTATATTTCCAATGATATAATTTTTTTCCAAATCCATCACCCGTATCTCAAGATATGAGCTCGTGAAGTTGAGTTGTCACGTAGACCCATTAAAAATGAAGTTGACTTATATTTCAATTTGTGGGAAAAATTTGGTCACTTTCAATCCTTATAACCTATACCAACATATTCTTCATCGAAATACCTTTCCAACGGTATAAAATTTGCGTGATTTCATCCCCCGAAGCTCAAGTTATGGCCTCTACAAGATCGTGACTTAGCCACCATCCATTAATTTCGCGGGTCATTCTTAGCCCTTGATTTAAATTTGTCTTTTCTTTTAAAATTCCCATCCCAAATGAATTATGGTGGTTGAAACATTGGTGTTTATAATTAAAAGTCCTTCCTTATTATTCATGTAAAGTAAAGGAACTTATGGAAGTCATGCCTTAGCTTGACTCTTAGTGCCTTAGAAAATATGTCTCACGATAATATTTTGGCCGCTAAGTCATTGCCTAGTCATCACCCAGTCAAACTATAGATTTTTGACACATCACGTCCAATCATAATCTAGTCACTTGCCACTTTTCACTTGGATATATGTCCAAAAAACCTATAACAAGAGAAATAAGATTAAAATAATATGAGAAATTGATGGAGTTACGTGAAATATGGAAAAGGAAAATAAGGAAAATAAATGGAAAATGAGAATATGAATGTGAAAGTGGAAATGGCTTAGTATGGAATATGTGGTATAGAGAGTAGAGTGTAAGAAATAAAAATGCTTAAGTATGGAAAGGAGAGTAAGTAAGAGAAAAAGAGAAAAATGGTTAAGTATGAGAGTAGAGTAATAAGAGTAGTGAGGAAGGAGAGTAGAGTAGAGTGAAAGAGGGAAAAATGACTAAGCATAGAATGAGAGTGGAAGAGTAAAATATGGTTAACTATGGAAATGAGAGTAAGAGAGAGGAGAATAAGGAATGGAAGGTAGAAAAATGGCTAAGTATGAGAAATGAAGGGAATATGAGAGTAATGAGAAAATGGAAAAATGACTAAGTATGGGATGAGAGTAATCTTAAGGATGGTTCCACAACTAGGAAAGGGGGATAAAACTTGAAAACATCTTTCTAGATTATGAAATTAGTACCAATTATATGCTATATATTCTTTAAATGTCTTAAATCTAGACTTAGGGTTATGAAAATTATATTTTTATTCTCTTTCATGCAATATCTAGATTTACATAAACAATGAAAACAACTTGAAGAAAGAGAAATAAACTTTAGATGGACAATCATAGGGGGTGATTTTGAAATTAAGGTTTCAAGATATTAACATCAAGATCAAACCATAACTTACACTAAACTAGAAAATGAAATATCCAATAAATTAATCACTAAACTAGAAAGAAATATAAACTAGATATTTTTCCAATATTTTTCTTTAGATTTTTTATAAACAAAAAAGGAAAAAAAGGATTTTAATTTTTTTTTATAACTTTTAGAGGTTGATGGGAGAAGACATGTGCCTTATCCAACAAGGGATTATGGGGTCACGAAGAAACATATCTTCTAAATGGACTATTTTCTCCATGTATTAGAATGAGGAGATAAGGGCCAATGCCACAATAGTCTCCTATCTAATCAAGATGAAAATTAAAACCAAGACCCTACAAAGAAGGGGTCCTAAAGGAGCACCTCAAATAACAAAATCAACTATAGAAAAACTTTTACCTCCAAAATTTTACTTAATGATAAAATCCCTAATCCACAAGGCATAACCCAAGTGGGAACTACTAACATGGTCACCATTGTCGCCTAAGTAACCTATCCTCTTCGCTTTAGGACGAATCTCCTCCAGCCCAAGGGGGATATTCCTAATAGGATTACTAATGCTAAGAAATGAGGGACAAGGTGATATGAGAGTAGGTTTATTAAAACAATTGTTTTTGATATTTTTAAGATATAAAAGAGGTGATGGGAGGAAATAGATATTAGTTCCAAATCCAACAACGACAATGGAGTCAAGGGGAATCTAAAGGGGTCTTATGGGGTCAAGAAGAAGAAACTCTTCAAAATGGCCTATTTTCTCTATGGAATGGAATGAGGAGACTAGGGCCAATGAATCAATAATATATTATCTAATCAATATGAAAAAAATGCCAAGACCCTACAAACAAGGGATCCTAAAAGGAGCACCTTCACTAACAAACTCAACTATATCTTAGTAATAGTAATTAATGCCATTGGTAGGGATCCTATAGGATAAATAAAGAAAGGAAGTAAATAATTACCACACTAACAATGGAAATATGATATGAGTTATCCCAAAATGATTTCCTTTGAAGTGGTAGACTTTACCTTCAATGGGTCAATTTTGTTAGGTTTGTAGAAGACTTGAAAATTCATAATCAATCTTTATGCACCAAATAGAAACCAAGGTGTTGAAATTATGCTTATACTGAGAGGGGGGGTGGGGGTGAATCAGTATAACATAATTTTTACATTATTTAAACATTCATCAATGATTCATTATCTGAGAAACAATAATCACATTTAAACTCAAATCATAATGAACAATGTTTAATATGGAGACTCAATCAGGAGAAAACCATAAAAATTGTCTTTATAAATATATGTAGGAATCAAACTATTGTTACAAATTTTGTAGGAACCAAAATATTGGAGACACCAATCTCCTTAATTAAGCACCAAATTAGAAATATTTAGGCACCAACCCACTATTACAATATTTGCATGCACCAACCTACTAGAGACAACAATCCCATCACCTGAGCACCAACTTAGCAAGATATGTGCAGACACCAATCCAAGGTCCTCATACATAGAGTACTTCTGACTTCACCTACATGCTTGATTCCATAGAAAATCCTTCAAACCTTGTTCACATGTAGCCTTCATGCCCTAGCGAGCCTCATAGCATCATTCCCAGAATATGATCCCAGACTGCATCATCAAAACCTCAAAAAAACACATATTTTAGCATCACAAACTAAAAATAGTGCACACTGCAGCATCACAAATCTTCAGTACTTCATAGTGTACCTTAAGAACAAGAAAATTACAAAATAACCCCTCATACTTCTCTTGTAGACCTTTAGATTCAAAAAAGACACCCTGAATCCTTTAACGCACCTCAAATAACTTTTGTGCACCTCCGACTTGATCTCTTGCTTGGTTTCTCTTCAAATGTCCACATATATCCTATATTTATATTATTTATGTCCTCACTTTTAGGGTCGACCTGTAAAGACTTGCTAAGTTGACCTAAATTTTCTGGCTGGGTTGTTGGACAAAAAAACTCATATCGCCTCATTCCCAGGGAGTTAGAGGGAATGCCATATACCATTGGAAAGGTATCAGAATAATATTTCCAACCATATAGCCTATTATAAAATTTCATCTAGGTATATAGGATAAACATTCCTTCAAATATAGTGTATCCAAACTAAGCATAAAAAATCCAAAAACAATATTTCCATCAATCTCCATCTTGAAATATTTATCTTGGACATATGTAGTCTCCCCCTGTCTTTGAAATCAATGAAAACAATATTTCCAACAATCTCCCCCTTTTTCATTGATGAAAACCCTTATTTGATTTTGATACTCCCCATGTCTACAAATTTCCTTGGGTATGCAATTATTCCTCTATCTGCAACTTCTCCCCCTTTGAAATCAATGGAAAAGGGATTCTCCCCCTAAGCTTGTGCTTACCTTTACTGACAAGATGAGAGGGATATCACTCCCATATTCTATATGAGATATTCAAATGTGTCTCTGGGAAGGGGTTTGGTAAAAATACCTTCAACTTGTTCTTTGGTGGTAATGTATTATATCTTGACACTTTTCTCGGCTACTTGTTCTCTTAGGAAGTGGTGTTTGATTGGAATATTCTTCATCTTTGAGTGCATATCAATATTGTTTGAAATGTTAACTGCACTTGTGTTTTCATAGATGATTGATATTAAATGATCATATTCTACCTTGATATCCTTCAATGTATGCTTCAATATATTGTTGTTGTTGAAATATATTTGGCTTTTGCTAGATACTAGATAGTTGCCTAGAAATAATGATCATCCACTAGTACTTTTCTTGTCATTGATACTTCCTGCCCAATATCCATCTGTACATGTTGTTAGAGTGAATTCCTTCCTTCTTGAATACCACAATCCAAAGTCCAATGTGCCTTTTAAATATATGAATATTATTTTTACTTCTTGCACATGTATATCCTTTGGTGCAGATTGAAATCTTGCAACCAATCCTACTACTTGCAAGATGTATGGCCTTGATGTTGTCACATATAGTAGGATTTCAATCATTGACATGTACAGTGTTTGATTTTCTTCTGGAGAATAATCATCTTTGCTTAACTTGCTTCCTATGATCATGGGTGTACTGACAGGTGAAAAGTCTTCCATTTCTAATTTCTTCAACATTTCCTTGATATATTTGGTCTGAGAAATGAATATTCCTTTGTTGGATTCAGAAATCTGCAAACCTAGAAAGAATGCCAATTCTCCAAGCATGGAAATCTCAAATTCTTTTTTCATTTCTTCTGCAATTTTTTGGGTTATTCTATCAACATTACTTCCAAAAATGATATCATCGACATAAACCATAATGACTAATAAATATTCATTCTCTAATTTTATTTAAAGATTGTTGTCTGCAACTCCTCTTTTGAAATCTTGTTGTTGTAGGTATTTGTCAAGTCTTGAATACCAAGCTCCGGGAGCTTGCTTTAGTCCATAGAGTGCTTTCTTCAGTCCACACACACAATATTCGTCGTCTGACAATTGAAATCCTTCCGTCTAGTCAATATATACTTCTCCTTCTATATTTCCATTTAGAAAGGCTTACTTGAAATCCATTTGATAGACTATGAAGTTATTGAAACACCAAAATGCCCAAAACATTATGATTGCTTCTAATCTTGCAACTGGAGAAAATGTTTCCTCAAATTCAATACCCTCAACTTGAGCATACCATTTACAGACCAATCTTACTTTATTTTTTACTACTTGTCCATATTCATCCAATTTGTTTATGCAAACCCATTTGGTGCCAATCACATTCTTGTCTTTTGGTCTAGGCACAAGTTCCCATGTCTCATTCTTCTCAATATAATTTAGTTCTTCTTCCATAACATTAAACCAATGCTTATCTTCACTAGATTGTGTAAAATTCTTGGGCTCTATTTTAGATAGCAAAGAAAAGTTCAATATTCTTCTAGTCTGAACTCCTACATCTATATCACCAAGAATATGAATTTCTGGATGATTCTTTTGGACAATTATGGATGGTGTCTTTGGATATTGGCATTCTATTTCTTCTTGTTCTTTCTTTTCTTGTTATTTATAGATTGTCTCCCATAGATCTTCATTTGTTTGTGACTTTTCCTCTTAAGGTATTGCTTCATTCACTCTTACATAAAAACTATCTACAACCTTGCACAATCTTTTGTTGTATCATTTGTAGGCCTTGCTTCTAGATGCATAGCCAATAAAGACACCTTCATCTATTATGGAATCATACTTGCCTAAATTATCTTCATTTCTCTTTATATATCATTTTCTCCCAAATACTTTGAAGTATTTGACTGTAGCTAGTATACCTTTCTATAATTCATAAGGTGCCTTGCTGCTATTCACTTAATTTGTGCTCTATTCAAAATGTAGATTGTTGTGTTGAATGCTTCTCTCCAAAAGGTGTCTGGTAGTTTGGATTCATTCAACATTGTTCTAGCCATTTCTTGTACTGTTCTGTTATTCCTTTATACAACTCCATTTTTCTTTGGAGTCCTTGTTGTTGAAAAATGTCTCTTGATTCCATGTTTCTCTCAAAATTCATCAAATTCATAAGATGTGAACTCACCTCCTTTGTATTAACTTAAGCACTTGATTTTTAAATCAATATCATTTTCAACTAGATATTTGAAAGCTTTAAACTTCTCAAATGCTTCAGATTCTTCTTTAAGAAATGCAACCCATATCATTCTTGTGTAATCATCAATAAGCAACATAAAATAACTCTTACATTTGAAATTTTGTGTTCTTGCCGACCTGCAAAGGTCTGTGTGTACAAGTTCCAATGGATTTCATGTTGAGTACTCCTTTGTTTTGAAACTAACTCTCATTTGCTTCTCGTGCTGACATGGCTTGCAAATATTGTCTATAGGTTTTGAGATCCTTGACATATCTCTTACTAACTGTGTCTTGCTAAGTTTTACTACATTGTCAAAGTTTATATGACACATCCTTCTATGCCATAACCAAATTTCATCTATTTGTCCCATGCAACATTTTTCTCCTTTTAATTCATTAAGAATGTATACATTGCTTTGAGTCCTATTTGCATTAGCCACTAATCTTCCTAAACCTGCTTTCCTTATCTCACATACTTTAGAATGAAACGTGAGGTTGTAACCTTGATCACACATTTTAATGAAACTTATAATATTGTTTTTTAATCCTTCAACATACAATACATTTTGTGTTTTAGTCTTTCATTATCAAGACTAACAGTACCTTTTCCAACTATCCTTGTAGAAGCATTATCCCCAAAGGTAATGTTGCCTCCTTTTTCTTCCTTTAGGATGATAATTTTGTTATGATCTCGTGTCATGTGTTTGTTTTGAATATCCATTTTCAATGTACCATTGGCTTCCTTTTCCTTTAGCATACATTTCAATTCCACATTTCCTTTTTTGGTTCTTCTTGCTTCATTTTCCACACCTTTGTGTATTCTTCTCTATGCTTGGTAAGAACATCTTCTTCCATGTTTTGTTTATGAGACTTTATTATGTTGCTTCTATAGTCACTTTCTATGTTCCCATATTTATTTCACTTATAACATTCAACATTGTAATCAATTAGGGGAGAAAATGAATTGTAGCTTCTATCAACAAACCCATGAGAAATTTTGGTTTTGTTGCTCACCTAATCATTATTTGAGGTTTTATAAGAACCTGTATTTCTATCTCTCGCATGATCACTTCTTGAATAAGCTCTACAATCTATTTCCTTATGACCAAAATTATTCCAAGAAAAACAATATCCAAGAAAGAGATATTGGTACCAGGCTGTGAAAGGTATTCTTGGTGGAACAACTCTTTTGATGGGTTTGTGACCTTAGTGCTTTTATCTCCCTTGGGGGTCTTTTGTTTTTCGTCATAGCCAAGACCTATATTGATGAATGGTGAACTTTGGTAGCTGAGAATATTATCTAATATTTCAACACTCTTTGAAAACTTCAAGGTTCTATTCAAACGGTAATTTGTTTTCTTTATATCCTTTCTTAAGGAAACTATTTCAACTTCTATCTTCTCGCAATTTTATTCCTTTTCTTTCAGTTGGATTCTCAACACTTCTTCTATCCTTTTTCCCTCTTCTAGTTGAGTCTTCAGTATGATAACTATTTTTTCTATTTCATCAAGATCATGATCCTTATTTTCATATTTCTGCAATTGCTCTTCCTGTTTTTTATTCTTTCCCCTGAGTTTGTCTATTTCTTCTAAGGCATTAGTGAGTTCTGCTTCAAGATTCACTTCCCCATCAATGTATTCTTCTTCTGAATTTGATTTTTATTTCCAATTGTATTCATTTTCTTTATCAGTATGCTTTGTATCCATGGCTATGGAGATGAATTCTTCTTTGTCAATATCAAAAACATATCCATGACTTTCTTCAGACGACCTATTGTCCTGTATAGAGTAAACACTCTTCCATTTAGTATATTTTCCTCTTTGTGTCTATAAGGTTTGATTTTATTATTATGTTCTTCTTTATCATTACCTTCCTCATCATCACTATCTTCCCTTTTTTCATATGGACATTTAGCAATGAAATTTCCTACTCCACCACAATTAAAATATTTGAAGGGTAGCTTACTTTTGTATTTTCTAGATCCTCTTTTTATCTTTTTCATGAATTGTGCTTCTTCTGTATTTGATTCATGGTTGGAACAATCATAAAATTTTTGTCATTTTTTCTTCTTTGATGCTTTGAAAGCTTCTTCCTTCCATGCTATATTTTCTTTTTCTATCCTCATCTAATATGCAATGAGAATCCCATGCAACTAATCCATCATCAATTTCTCTAGATCCTTGATTTCTTCAATGGAAGAGACCTTGGAATCAAATATTAAGGGGAGAGACCTTAATACCTTTTTCACAATCATTGTTTCTTCAACCTTCTCATCAAGTCCTATGATGGTGTTGAAAATTTCATCCACTCTGTTGACACTCGGAACTGAAATGGGTTGCAACAAATCAATCCCGAGGCAACCTCGAACCACTTTGGATTATAATAGGCTGTGATTGGAGGCAAATTATTCATATTTCCATGATCATAAGATTTGCCATATCTACAAGTATGATCTGTGGGTCTGTAGAGCGCAATTCCACACAACACCCATGGAGCATGCCATGAGCTGCTTGCCATTATATCAGCCCTTATATCCAGGAATCTCATTGGTGCTTGGGATAAAAATACTGAGTAGAGCCATTTCCAAAATCTGTTACAACACACTCGAAGGAAATAAGATGCAACATTTTCTTTGTCTTTGATTTTCAAACTCTCTAACTATATTCTATGAGTTTGGAGCTTTGCCTTCTTCACCTTGTCATCACCTTCATATATGTTTTGAATTTTGTCCCAAATATCTTTTTCTGATTCACAATGCATCACCTTGAAAATTATGATTCCGATAGACCACACAAGATATGATTCATGTGTTTTGCATTATGTTCACTAGCCTTCTTCCCGACGTTATCTGTTGGTGGCATTTTTGGGGATGTATACTGTTGGGCACTTTAATTGTATAATTAAATAGATAATTAAGGTGTTCAATATAAATGGTCAAACCCAGGGAAGTTTTGTTATTGCAAGATAATTGTGCATAGTCTATGCTAGATTATGGAAGCAACATTATTCAAATTGGAGTAAGAAACCAAATTGAAAGGTTGAACTTTAACACAGGTTGCTGACATAGTTGGAGCTTCTACATAATCGAAATCACACTTGCATAAATGAAATCCTTAACTGATGGGTGCATAAGAATAAGAATCCTGGATTATTTAATCTATTCTAACTTTCTATTTTACTCTTGCAGAAAGAAACTCTGTGCTACTTGCTGAAAGGAAACTTACTTAACTACAAAAAAGGAATTCACACTTTTGTTTTCAGAGATTAAATCTAATGCAGGAAAGGAAAGCAATTCTCTAGTGGTATCGAACAATTTACTCTAATTCTCATGAGACACAGAGATGCACATTAAATAGAAAGGAACTGACTGTAACAACATATATATGCTAGAAATGCTAAACAGATCAATTATCCAAATAAAAGCGGTTAATCTAAAACAACAAAACAGAGGGGAGTCTGTGAGGAAGGTGGGCCCTTTCCTTCTCACTGAATCCACTCGAAAATAGACTACAATAGGTTAATGAAACTCAATCCACTTCTTTATTGATTCGTCAAAAAGGTTTAGATACAATGTGTTATTCTTCACTCTCTGTTCAGAGCTAAAATTCGGTACTAATGATTACAAAGGCTCTGCTATTTAAAGATAGAGTTGTTCAGTTGAAAACAGACTCAGAACAACTTTGAGAATCAAAGATTCTCAAGTTGTTTGTATGATATACAAAATCTGTTAAATGATCTTCATCATCAATGTGAACCTAAATGTGCAATTCCCTTGAGGATCAGTCTTCATGATTCGAATTTGCATGAGAGACCAACTTCCAAGATTGGTGGATATCTGTTGCAGC
>CBVK0101148339.1:0-20172 GCA_900067695.1 Picea abies | reverse complement strand
GAGAATAGATGTGATGGACATGGGAGGCTGACGTGGAGGGGAGGAAACACGTGGCAGGTAGTGTGTGGATGATGAGAAGGAAGGAGGACCACGCAGACCAAAGAGGGGAGGTGGATGGATGATTCATGGCAGCAGGAGACAGGTGGTTCTGGAAGATGACATGATGGGAGAAGGGCCCACTCAGGCTAAACTCAGAGGAGCTAAGAATGATGGGATCGTGCGAGCGTCGTTGATCTGGGTGCTAAGATCTGGATCGTTGGAGAGGTGCGCCCGCGATTCCGGACCCCCCCTCGGCTTAAAGGTAGAAAGGCAGGGGGGGTCCAGAATTGCCCTTATCACCGTTGATCTAGGCACACTAATTTGAATTGTTGGAGAGGTGCTCCCACGATTCCGGACCCCCCCCGCTTAAAGGTAGAAAGGCAGGGGGGGTCCAGAATTCCATATGCGTTGTTGATCCAGGCGCGTGAATCGCTGCCGCTCGGACTTTCTCGTTACTTACCACGGGTGCATAATCATCCAAAACTTAGGACAAGTGGGTTTTTAACCCACTCTTTTGCATTCTAACCCCCTTACAGGAAATATCGCTAACATTTGGCTCCATGGGGGATAGAGTCATCCCTGTGATGCCCTAAGAACTCTTTTTGCAGATTCAGTGCCTTTGCTGTTGGGCTATGGAGTCTTTATTAGGCCGCAAAAATAAAAATGCAAACATTAACCCATTCTTTTGCATTCTAACCCCCTTACAAGAAATATCATTAACACAAGGAGATCGAGGAAGAAATATAATAGAGGAAGACGGATCATGGACAACTCAGCAAGTGGGAAAATCCACTAGTAGATGCTTTGTAGAACCTCACAGGATGGAAGGAAAGACAAGTTGGCGAAGCCCTAAAAATGCAGGCCAAGTTGACCTAGGGTTTTAGACACCTAGGCTTCTGCCTAAGGTTGTCGATGAGCTATTTTAATGTATAAATAAAGGTCAAGAATACCTGGGATCAGGTTGTTGTTAGTTCGATTATGTGATGATGAGTGATTGTTGTTATTACTGAGAGAAGAGTATTGTGTGGTGAGAGAAGTCTATGTTGTAAGATCATCAGCTGGGTGTGAAGATCAACCCTTCAACTGGGTGCACAGGGAAGGGAGATAGAGAAAAGAGAGAAGGAAAGAGTTTTGCAAGCTAAGAGCACAGATAGAACTGTAATCTTTCACCTAATATATTATAAAGCACAGTTCTGTGGACGTAGCCCTAGGGAGAGGGTGAACCATGTATATCCTATTGTTTTGTATGTTTGATGTTGTGATGTTTACATTTTTAATATGATGATGCATTAGTATGTTAGATATGATATATAACTGTGTGAATTAGGTTTATGTTTGGAAAGAATAATTTGATCTCCTTGTGTGATTGACTTGATTCCACCTACATTTCCTATGGTTGTAGAAACTTTTGTTCTCCAACCCCCTATTTCTACTTCAAGTGAGACTACATCTGCTTCACAGGTGTTTCCTAAAGGGTCAGTAGTTAGGGCTTGTTGGTGCACTATTAGAGATGAACCCTAGGTTTTCCCCTGTGCCAACAAATGGTTCTATTGTTGGGACTAGGATCTTCTTGAGGGAATGTCAAGGTGGTTTCCATCGAAGATAGAGTTCATAAGTGGATAGAAGAACAAGAAAAGGACTTCACAGAAGCTCAGAATAAGAACCCTAATATTAACACAGAAGACTAGTTGGGAAGGTATATCTTTACTGATATACACGAGTTTTTATTTGGAGGAATTCATAAGGAGCTATACAAGTGGCTGGCTAGGTTATAAGACATCCAATTTGAGATCAGATCCAAATCACCTATGGTTTGGACATCGACGCTGATCAAGAAGTTCAAAAGAGTTGATGACGTTGTGTCAAGAGCAGTAGATCATTGGTTCGATAGTACCATTGGAGGGTATATCACAGAGTTTGTTATTGATAGGGTAGAATCATATAGCCAAGCAGAGAGATATTTATTTAAAGGACCTAGAGGAAACTTCTTACACTTCTTGAAGTTGAAGATCAAGATGCTATTGCATGGGAAGAACATATTGAAGATACAGTAGTGGGTCAAACTGAAAAATCTAATGTTCAAGAATTCAGATAGCGACATCGACATAGATATCAGACACACGTGCAGTGGGAGGAACTTCGGAGAAGTTACTCTAGTGAACTTGTTCGAGCAGAGTCACGAACCAACACAAGAAGAAGGGTTCTATAGTGGAGAAGAAGAAGAGTTGTTGAACAAGGAGCATTCAGAGTCCACTAGGGCACAAGAAGAGAAGACTGAAGAACCTCACCGAGAAGAGTCAGAAACTTCAAGGACTGCGCATACTATTGAAGTAAGTGCTATTACACCCCCTATTGTTTCAGCAACATTAAGTAACCAGAGTAACCTAAGTTATCAAAGCACTCAGAGAACTGGTACAAGCGGTTCAACACACACTCAGTCATGAAACCTAGGAAGATATATGGAAGATGATATTAGGTTACCCACCTTTAGAGGAGATGGATCTGAAGATCTCGATCACCACTGGTTTCTATGTGAAGTTGTATGGAGTATTAAGAATGTCACCGACGAAGCTATTAAACGAGCTCATTTTAGTACCACCTTGAGAGACCGTGCACTTAGATGGTACATGAAACTTGTCCAAGGAATTGCACAACCTAAACCGCTGAATGAGGTCAAGAATGTGTTGGTTGCATAATTCAATAAACCCAAGTCAAAATCACAATGCATTACAGATTTGAAAGAAATCAAGCAGAGAATAGCTGAACCTATTTGGGAGTTTGATCAGAGGTTTTAAACCTTAATGGGTCGGCTGACTTTTTAGATCCCAGACAAGAAGAACAAAGAATGGTTCATTGTTTCCCTTTTACCACACATCAGAGTCCCTACGATGCAACAAAAGATCGCTTCGTAGGTTGAGGCATTGGAGATTTCCATGAAGCTAGAATCAACCCCTATGGGAGAATCCATCTCAAGTATGAGTCAAATATTGATTCAGCTAACTAGCTTATCACTACAGGTTGAAGATATGAAAAAAGACAAGGGAAAAGATAAAAGAGAATACATCTGGTGTATTAGATGCAAGTCAGAAGGCCATGACAAGGAGCATTGTCCCCTATTTCATGAATACTTGGCTTCTGGATCTCCGAGCCCTTTGAAGCAAGTTACCCTACCTTGGTGCGAGGTATGTAGAAAAAGACATCGCCCCGGTGAATGCTATTACATGAAAAAATATGTTCAGACACTCACAAATCTGTATTGCACGTTCTATAAGTTGGTAGGGCATGATAATGGGGATTGTAGGGCCTATGACCTCATGCATGAAAGGTCAAGGGATATATACAAAATTCAAGGCAAAGTACAACAAGAAGGGAACACTACGTAGTATAATTCCCCTGGAAGAGGAAACTTCAACCCTCGTGGTGGATTCAAAGGAAGAGGATGAGGAGGAGGTATGGTTTGAGGTAGAGTTCAGATCATTTGTTATAACTGTGCATGGCTAGATCATTTGGCAAGGGACTGTCAAAACCCTTGTACCACTTGTAGTTATTGCAACTCATTTGAACATGTCATAGAAGATTGTCCTGTGTTGTTAACCAAACTTTAGGAAAGACAAGGAGGAAACCAACAATTACAACTAATCATAGCAGAAACCTCGTGGATCATATCCCACTTTTTTTTTATCACTAGAGGACAAGCTGCTACATGAGAAGACAGGGTGACTCCAGGGAATACTATAGAACAATCAAGAGTTAGAAAAGTTGCAGAGAAGACACAAGAGTTTGATCCAAAGAGAGAGAAGTAGACATTTGAAGAGGCAAGAAAAGAGTTTAGAAGAGATCAAGATTCTTCATCAAAGGCACAACCAGAAGTGAGAGAATGTGAAATGCCCCTGGCCTTTGATCAGTCCTCTTCGCCTGGAGAAGGAAAAGAGGTAAGTAGACTAATGGAATTCTTATGCACTTGTATTAATTTGATAAAGGATGAGATCATTGTACAAGAGCTACAAAACTTGATCATACAATATGAGATAGGAAAGGTAGATCCTCTACTAAATAAATTAGTACATCAACTATCCAAAAAGAGAAGGACAAATAAGGAACTACACCTTAACGATCAAATTGGAGAATACGATATAGACTATGTGGTCCTTGACTTAGGGTTGGAGGTCAATATTATGACGAAGCAGACCTGGGAACTGATAGGAAAAACTAAGTTGATATATTCCCCTATTAGGCTTAGGATGGCCAATCAATGGGTTGTGAGCCTCTTCGGAAGACTGGAACATGTCCCTGTAGAAATCAATGGGGTCAGGACATTTATGGACTTCGAGGTGATTGAGATAGTCGATGATAGTTGTCCTTACCCCGCACCATTAGGAATTGATTAGGCTTTCAAGAATTCTATTGTTGTTGACTTAAAGAAAAGAATAATGATGTTTGAAGGTGATGGCCTTAGGGTCATTGTACCTTTGGATCCTGATGAAGGTCCCAGATACACAGAGCCCATCAAAGAAGAAGATCGCACATATGAGCTAGAGAATATATACAAATTGATCGCAAGACAACAAGATTACATTAATCCTATAATAGATGGGAATTTAAGCTGGCGAAGTGACAATGCATGCTCATCAGACTCAGAAGAAGCACTAGAGAACTGGCATAACAATTTGTATGAAGTTTCTATGCAGCGATGTGCTAGATTGACCAGAGAAGTTCATTGGATCGACACAACAGTAAGTAATTTACCCACATTTGATGGTTTGAATCACTTAGAAAATTTCCTACTAGAATTTGAAGAAACTATACCAGTACAATAGAGACTGTTGGCACTAGATGAGGCTTTGAAATCTAGTCCAACAAGACGGCGGGGAACACATAAAAGGAACATCATGAACTGGATACAATGTCTCACTTTAATGACAACACTATTTTCAGAACAAGTCGAAGGATGTGAAGTTAGGTACATAGGTCAAAGTTGTCTGAAATACCATGTGCGGGGTTGTGAGGAGGTCTGGAGCTCCATTCCTAAAGAATAGTGGGTGCATAAATTCATCAATACTCTAGACACAATGCCTATCAACTGGTACCTTGAAGCGGAACTGTGCCTCACCACTGTATATTGGAAAGGTATGACTCAGAATTTTGTAGCTACATTTTTATTTGAAATTCAACACCCTCTGGTAGATCAATCTTTACAGGTTGTAAGACAAAAATTATTTGAGGAAGCCCCTAGACTCACTATGGAACAAGAAGAAGATGAATGGACTACACCTCTTCAGAAATTGCAAGGATGTTACAATATCAATGTCGATGAAGACGATCCTAGGAAAGTGAACATCGTAGAAACATAAGGACAACAAGACATAGAAGGACTTGGAGTCGAACTACCTTTTATTGGACAACCAATCAAAATAAAGAAAGTCAATATTGGAATGGAACAAGCACCTAATATTGCTAATGTTGGATATTACTGGGATGATGCCACTATTGATAAGATCACAGAATTGTTGCTTGAATATCAGGACTTGTTTCCAACCAAGTTCATTGATATGAATGGAATTGAAGGGCCCATGGGAGAGATGAAGATCCCCTTGAAACCAGATGCAAGGCTAGTTAAACAAACACCTTACATATTGAACGCTAAATATAAGGAGAAATTGAACATTGAACTAGACAGAATGTTGGAAGCAGGGATCATAGAACCTATTGAAGAGTCAGAATGGATTAGCCCTATGGTGGTGCAAGATAAGAAGACCAGAGAGATCAAAATCTATGTAGATCTCAGGAAGCTTAATGATGCCTGTTTGCATGACCCATTTCCTACATCATTTACTGACGAAGTGTTAGATAATGTAGGAGGACATGAGGTATATCCCTTTACAGACGGATTTTTAGGATACCATCAGATCAGGATTGCCAAAGAATATCGCCATAAGACCACATTTGCAACCCAATGGGGATCCTACTAGTATACAATGATGTCGTTTGGATTGAAGAATTCGCCAGCCATATTTTCTAGGGTGGTGGTCGAAGCATTCAAGGAGTTTTTACATAAATTTCTGGAAGCATATTTTGATGATTGTAAATTTCTGGAAGCATATTTTGATGATTGGACTATTTTTAGCTTATTGAAAATTCATATTGAATGTTTAAGACTAATTTTGGATAAGTGCAGGCAATGTCATATTTCCCTGAACCTGAAGAAGTGCATCTTATTTTCACCCTTTGAAGTGTTTCTAGGCCATATTGTGTGTAAGCAGGGATTGCTGGTAGATCCATCTAATATTGTCATTATAGTTGATTTACCCCCTCCTACTTCAGTCAAACAACTACGCACTACGCTGGGACATATTGGATACTAGAGGAAGTTCATTAAGGTCTATGCACAGATTACAACACCTATGGAGAAGATACTGAAGAAAGATTGTCAGTTTCACTGGACAGAAGAATGCCAACAGAGCTTTGACACACTGAAACAAAAAATGGTTATTGTGCCTATTCTGGTTTTCCCAAATTGGAACAAGGAATTTCATGTGCATGTCGATGCATCCTCTATTGCATTAGGAGTTGTGTTAGAACAACCAGGAATAGAAGACATTGACCACCCATTAGCCTTTGCTAGAAGGAAGCTATCAACAACTAAGATAAATCACACCACCACTGAGAGAGAAGGCTTAGCCATGGTGTATGCATTGCAGAAGTTTCACCACTACTTGTTGGGATGACACTTTAAAATGTTCACTGATCACTCTGTGTTGAAATACCTAGTCAACAACCCAATGTTGGGGGAAAGAATATGCATATGTCTTCTGCTATTTCAGGAATATGATTTTGAGATCGTGGTTAAGCCAAGGAGAATGAACAAAGGGCTTGACCACTTGTCGAGGTTGGAACATGGAGAGGAACCTACTAGTTTGGAGGATACACTGTCGGATGCACAGTTGTTGGCCATTAGAAAGGTTGATGATCACTTTGTTGAGATAGTCCAGTTCCTGTCAATAGGAATGGAACCTAGTGAATACAAAATCACTCATAAAAAACAACTGGTAGTGTGCGCTGCAGATTTTTCACTTATAGTCGGACAACTATACAAGATGGGACCTGATGAGATCCTAAGGACATGTGTCATGGAAGAAGAAAGACCACTGATTTTAGAAGAATCTCATGAAGGCATCGTAGGAGGACACTACGCAGGAAAGTCAACAGTGTAGAAGGTTCTTAGAGCTGGCCTCTAGTGGCCTACTTTACACAGAGATGCTAAAGACTACTACAAAGCCTACGATGTATGCCAAAGAGTTGGGAAACCGTCCATAAGATATGACATGCCATTAGAACCCTAGCTAACCTTACAAGCATTTGAGAAATGGGCCATTGACTTTGTGGGACCTATAAACCCACTAGGGAATGAGAAATGGGCCATTGACTTTGTGGGACCTATAAACCCACTAGGGAAGCACACAGGAGCCAAATACATCATCACTGCAATAGAGTACTTGACCATATGGGTAGAAGCAAGAGCAGTTAAAGACTGTAGTACAACTACAACTGCGAGTTTCATATTTTATGATATCATAAACAGATTTGGATGCCCAAAGATCCTCATGAGTGATCAAGGTACACATTTTATTAATAAGGCTATTGAAGCCTTGAATCGGGAATTTGAAGTTCACCATTAGAAGAGCACTCCTTACCACCCACAAGAGAATGGGAGGGTGGAAGCATTCAATAAGATCTCAGAGACAATGCTGATGAATATTTGCAGTGTGAACAAAGATGACCGAGATTTGAGAGTACCAACAGCAGTATGGGCCTACAGAACCACTTGTAAGAAGCTGACAATGCAGACCCCCTTTAAGTTGGTTTATGGCCTAGAAGCAGTTGTACCCATGGAATATTTAGTCCCCAGCTTAAGAATTGCAGCCTTTACAAATATGGATGACACTGGCATTGTTCAAGAGAGGCTGACACAGTTGGTCGAACTAGAAGAAGATATATTTATTGTAGGATTCCATCAGCAAGTTTAGAAGGAACGAGAAAAGGCCTACCATGACAGACACATCAAGAAGAAATCATTTAAGCAAGGAGATCTTGTATTGGTATACGATAGCAAGTTCATGAAGCATCCAGGGAAGTTCATAACACATTGGCTGGGGCCATAGAACTGTAAGCTATGAACTTAAGAGCGCAGATAGACAATGTGTTATGAACTTCCCTGGATGCTTCATGAACTTGCTATCGTATACCAGTACCAGATCTCCTTGCTTAAATGATTTCACCTACAGAACTGTAAGCTTTCACCTAATATATTATAAAGCACAATTATGTGGATGTATCCCTAGGGAGAGGGTGAACCATGTATATTCTGTTGTTGTTTATGGTTGATGTTGTGATCTTTACGCTATTACTCTGATGATGCATTAGTATGTTAGATCTGATATATAACTATGTGAAGTAGATTTATGTTTGGGAAGAATAATACGATCTCCTTGTGTGATTGTCTTGATTCCACCTGCATTTCCTCTGGTTGTAGACACATGTGTCCTGCAACTCCTTTTTTCTACTTTGGGTGAGATTGCATCTACTTCACAGGTGTTGCCAAAAGGGCCAATAGTTAGGGCTTGTTGGTGCACTATTAGAGATGAACCCTGGGTCTTCCCCTATCCTAACAACTCCACAAGAGGGAAAAGAAAAGGGGGATTAAGTAGACTAAGGAAAAAGACCTTAGTAAGTTATTTAACCCAAATTCCTTGCAACCTTAGTTATGCCCCTTGATTAATAATTAATTCTTTTTTTTATTAAGTCATGGGGGATCAATGCATAAATGAAGTATCTGGGCCTTTGTAAGGACAGATGGCCTCTTCTTGGCATTTGATATGGAATTTATAGTATACCTTTTTTCCATGAAAGGGAAATACCAATTGGTTTTGAAGGTTTTGAGGAGAGAGTTGGAATGTTTGAGTGCCATTTGAATTAATAGAGAGCCTGGAATATCAAAAGTTCAAATTACCTTGTGAACTATCATTTGGTTGGGGAAACTGGAGACTTATCCCTAAGTGAAATAGCATGAGCATGACATAATAGATTTATGGAAAGCTATAGCCATGAATTATGTGAGGATTGTGGCTCTATGGATAATAATCATTATTATTGATAAATTTATGATGCAGGAACATATTTGGCCTTGAGAAATCTATATCAACCAAAAAAACAATTCAATTTCAAGTTAGCAAATGTAGGTTGAAATAAGTGTTGTAACTCTAGTTTCTGCAAAACGTCAAGTGTTGAGATTCCAGTTGTTGCAACATGTCAAGTGTTGAGATTCCAGTTGTTGCAACATAGTGCTAAATTTCAATTGTTGCGACACCATGGAAAAAATACAGTGGTTGCAACACCATGAATATGTTGTTGCAACATCGTGAAAAATATCTGTTGTTGCAACACTATGAAGTGCTACAACCCTAGGGGTGCGCATATTCACATGGAATACTCCACTTGTCTTGGGACGATTTTTTTGGGATATGGTGGAATACATTTAGAAGGAAGGCGGTTGGAAAATGGTTCAGAATTTGGATCAGTTGTAACTACCCAACATTCCAACACATTTGGGTTAGGGAAAAACAAGAAATGGTTGGAGAAATGGAACAATCAGAATGGATAAGCTTCCAAGTAACGAGAGGATAAAGGAGAAAGAAGACGAAAGAAATTGGATTTCGCACAGGAAGAAGACAATAGAGAGGAAACCAATAAAGGAAGTATGTAGGAGAATTATAGTAGACGAAAGGACAACAGTTTTGGGTCACAATGTGGGAGAACAAACATGCAATCATTCAATGAAATAAGATTTATAATTTTTCCATATTTCTCTGGTGATGTAATGATATTGAAAAAGATAAATTTTGTTCTATTAATAAAATAAATTTCAATTCCTTTCTAAATGGTTGTGTATCTTGTCAGTTCCTTTTGTTCCTATGACTGTAATTCCTCATGGAATTCTTTAAGTTGGTTAATTTTTTTTAACGTTGTTATTTTTTAGTTGTGAACTCTTGTGGGAAAAAAATGGTTATGTAGTTGGTTGTGTACAGGATCGAGAGAGACTGCATCAAGTGGTATAAGAGTAGGTTTGGATCCTAAGTTGTGGGAAACATTGCCCAGAATTAAGGTCTGTGAATTTTAGTCTGAGTGAGGGATGCAAGAAAAATTATAAGGATGTCACCATGAAGAGAAAGAGCAACACGAGGAGGTGATAGAAACAAATAATTAGAGGAATTATGAAGGAGGATAGAAGAACTGGAAAAAATAAGAGTTGGAGATGTTGAAACAAATTTAGAATCAGAGGATGAGCCTGAAGAAGAAAAAATGTTAAGGAAGCAGACCCAACTGTGTAGTTGATATCTTTTTTGAAATATAGAGGCAGTGCGAGAGTGTAAGTTTCATACTATGATGGTAGTTTGAAATATGAGAATCTCATTGACTGGATAGGAGATCTAGAAAGATATTTTGAGTATGAAAATTTTCAAGATTCTAATAGGGTTCGATTCACTATGAGCAAGATGAAGGGTCATGAAACACTTTGGTGGGATATGTTGCAGAAGGACATGGAAGATAATTGATAGGATAATATTAGATGCTGGAGGAACATGGTGAGTAAAATCAAGGAGAAATTCCTACTTGTTGATTACCAGTAGAATTTGTGTAAACATGTGCAGAATTTGAGATAGAAAGAGACATATGTCCAAGAATATGCTGAAAAGTTTTTCAAACTATCTCTTAGATCAAGAATAAAGGAAAATGAATACCAAAGAGTGACAAGGTATGTAAATGGATTGAAGTATCATATTCAGGATGAAATGAGAACACCTTTGTTTCGTAATGTAGATGAATCCGATCAATTTTCTTTGAAGGTGGAAGAAAACATTGATAGAAGGTTATGAAAAAAGTTCTGAGGAAAAGGAACTATAGGTATGGGCAAAACAAATGTTGCTAAAAGAAGTGAAAAGGAAGATGAAGCGATGAAAAAACAAAATACAAGAGGAGGAAGTGGTGTTGGAAGAGACAAGGGTTTTGTCATAGGAAAGTATGTGATTACATGTTATAGGTGTGGAGTATAGGTTCACAAATCATTGGAATGTTCAGAGAGGTAGAATGCAACAAAAGGAAATGAATCTAGAACACCAGTTACCCAAGAAAATGAGACAATAGTTGTTGGTGGAAATATGGAAGTACTCTAGCAAGAACGAGGAGAAAACCTCATGTTCAGAAGAATAATACTTCAGCGTGAGGAAAAGGAAGCAGATGAACCTGAACAAAGAAATAAAGTGTTCAAAACTAAATGCAAAATTCAGGATAAGTGTTGTCATCTTGTCATTGATGGTGGACGTACAGAAAATTTAGTATCCGTAGAAGCAATGGAGAAATTGAAATTGAAAATCATTCCACATCAAAGTAAGGAAATAAATATCATACCTTTGATGAGTTCTAACTTGGCATTGTTTGTAGTTGGAGGTTTGTACCGACTACCAAGTTTGTAAAGTGGTACACAACTTCACCTGGTCTATAATATTTAAATACATAACCACCTTTATTCTTTGTTATTTCACCATATTTCAGATATTCTCCTTTAATAACCATCGACCCAATCAGAAATTCAATGCCTTCAGAGTCTATTACTGATCACATGAGGGTCTACTTTACCTCTAAGAAATGTCCCAACCAATAATCATTGCCCCATCATTACCTCTTGGTGCAACCACTACATATATGTGCCCTTCAAAAAATGGAGTGCCAACACGTGAGTCCACTAAATGACCAAAGCATAAAACATTGATGATAGTTGTTTAAAATTAATAGACAATTTCACCAAAACTCGCAATACGAGATATGAGATGTGATCATAATTTGTTGAAATATTTCATTGGTTCTCCTCCAATTGGGACAATTCCATAGTTATACTTTGACCAATGGGGAGTGATGCATGATCCTATGTATCCACACAATCTGCCAATTCACAATCATCCCATTCATTACTACTACATGGACCACAAAAGAAAGAGAGTTTTCTCGTCCATATTTCAACTATTGCATTGTTTGATGTTAAAAATGAATGGAATCCATGAGTGCCTTGGATTTTTTTTCATTCATATCATTGTGATTGATCTACATTGACCACCTCCCAAAATCATCTATGTACATATCATTTCTTGTGTGATTGGTGTTCACGGGTTCTTGTTCGCTCTCCCATTACCGAAGAACCCCATTCAACATTGGATTTTTCATCTCAAAGGAGGGAAGTAGTTGTGAAATTCATTTATTGTCTACGTAAAATTCTTTTTATGCATGTGCCTACTCCATCATGATCCCCTTTCCCGTTCCTAGAATCAAAATAGTTACAAATGTGTTGTACCTTGATTTTTTTGTGAAACATACACAACCATTGAAATACACAAGCATTTTTGAATTGGCATGCAAAACCATTTGACCAAATCCAATGTTGATCCATCTGTATGTTTTTGTCCTTAAGGTGATTGTAAAACAAATGAAAGAAATGTTGTACGTAGGATAAGTTCTAGCACTGATCATCTCTTATGTAGAAGTGATACTCCAATATAACTTTGTTTTCTTCATTATTATCCATCCCATGCATGTATGTGATATGGACCATTATGTTGACCCGTTCTGAGTGATAATATTGGATTTGAATCTCATTTTTCGGTTGAAGGGTGTAGTTCTCAACAAAATCAACCACTGATAAGACAATACCAATGAAAAATGTATCTCTACATATTCTAAAATTCTCATCCTTCCATTGAGCCACATGGACATGTTAAACATATTGTCGTATATTTTCGATAAATTCGTTCACGAAGTCACATACTCATACCTGGGAAGCCACTAATTGTATTTTTTTTCTTTCCTACCCTCTTGCTGGTTGTGGAGCCTGATTACATTCTTAATTCAAAGGTATTTGTTTTCAGTCGTGTTTATACCCCATGAATACTTTACACCTCAGAATACTATACACCCCTCCACGTGGGGCAGTGCAGGGAGGGATTTCCCCTCCTGCGGGGTCTAGGGGAAAGCAGGCCCCTGAAAGAAAAATTGCCTTGTAAATGTGTATTGTAATTTCATAGTAAATTTGGACCGTTCATTATAAGGTCACAGATATGATGGTATAGATTATGTTAGGGTTTTTTTCCCTATAAGGAAACCATCTTTTAAAAGGGAAATGTATTGTGTCTATGTATCATTGTTTTTTGTGAATATTGTATTCTAAGCGAGGAGACTGTGAGAGAAAGAAGATGAAGTTACATCGGGTGTGTTGTAGGTTATATCCCTTCATTTGTTGGATAATAAAAAGGAAGGACCTAACAATTTCTCTGGTGGACGTAGCCAACATTGGGTGAACCACATATATCTGTGTCTCTATTGTATTGTGTTTCTTTTGTGTTTTATTTCTCCTCGATGCTATTTTTCTAACAAATGGTATCAGAGTGAAAGGTAACTCGCAGGGAAAGAGGGTTCTTGGTTTGAGTGGGAGCAATGGAAGAAGATGGAAAGTTTATGGTCGAGAAATTTATGTGCCAAAACTACTAGTTATGGAAGATGTAGATGGAAGATTATTTATATCAGAAGGATCTATTCCTACCATTGGTGGAATAAACAATAAGTCGATGCCCATAAAGGACGAAGAATGGGAGGCTCTTGACAGAAAGGCACTAGGAATGATACGGTTGATCCTAGCAGCGTCGGTGGCTTTCAATATTTCAAAAGAAAAGACAATGAAGGAGATGATGGATGCATTGGCTAAACTGTATGAAAAACCCTCGATGCCCAATAATGTATTTCTAATGAATAGATTATTTAATATGAAGATGTCAAAAGGTGGTTCTATTCCAGATCTTTTAAATGAATTTAATATGGTTACTAATCAACTAAGTTCTGTAGGACGAAGAATGGGAGGCTCTTGACAGAAAGGCACTAGGAATGATACGGTTGATCCTAGCAGCGTCGGTGGCTTTCAATATTTCAAAAGAAAAGACAATGAAGGAGATGATGGATGCATTGGCTAAACTGTATGAAAAACCCTCGATGCCCAATAATGTATTTCTAATGAATAGATTATTTAATATGAAGATGTCAAAAGGTGGTTCTATTCCAGATCTTTTAAATGAATTTAATATGGTTACTAATCAACTAAGTTCTGTAAAAGTGGACCTTGATGATGAGGTCAGGGCTCTTCTAATCTTGTGCTCATTGCCAAAAAGTTGGAATGGCTTGGTCATGGTTGTAAGTAACTATGTATCTATTTCAAATACTTTAAAATTTTATGATGTTGTTGGTGTTATCCTTAGTTAGGAAATGCGACGGAAAATAACAGGTGAGACATCAGGTAATGTGTTAAACATTGAGAACAAGGGAAGAAAAAAGGATAGAGGAAAGGGATCAAGGAACCATGAGAATTATAGGAAGGGAAGATCCAAATCTAGAATGGGAAAGATAGAGTGTTGGAATTGTGGGGAGAAAGGACATCTGAAGAAAGACTGTAGAGATACAAAGAAAACAAAAGATGGACAACAAGAGAAAAATTAGGAAGCAAATGTAATAGGTGATGTGTTACAAGATTCTTTGATTCTTTTTGTAGATAACATTTATGATTCTTGGGTAGTAGATTCAGGGGCTTCATTTCATGCCACACCCCATAGAAAACATTTTCTAGATTATGTTCAAGGTGGTTTTGGACAGGTTCATTTGGGTGATGATGCACTATGCAAAATTGTTGGAATGGAAAAGGTAAAAATAAAGAAAAGGACTGGAAACCAATGGTTGTTGAAAGAGGTAAGACATGTTCAAAATATTATTTCAACAGGGAACTTGGCAAGTGATGGGTGTTATATATGCACTAAAAACACACTTAAAAACCCTCAATTAAATTGTCAACCCGGGATAAGTAAACTTAGAGTTGTAGAAAACTATATGCCAAAGGTAGAAGGGTTGGTAGTAGTATAGTCTAAGGAAGGTAGTTATCTAAGGGATAATCTATTCAAGAAAATATATCTAATGAGAAAAACCTACTAAGCAACTTGAAACTATGTAACCTAAGTACTTTTGGGCCAAGGATCGATGGATAGTTCTAAGAAGGCAAGTAAAAACCCTATGTAAAGAAAACTGGTTCATAACAATAAGAAAAAGCAACTATTAAGCATAACGATAAGCAAATAACAAAAGCAAACTACTTTAACTTGCCAACCTACATTCAATGAGAAACTACCCTATGAAAGCAAGTAAATAAACAAGAAAGCAAACAAGTAAGCAAGACAACTAACTAACTTATTAAAGCAAATAGACAAGTAAGCAAAACAATTAGCTAACCTATTAAAGAAAATAGACAACTAACTACTCTAAGATAACTTCTACTACAAGTAATCAAATTAAAACTTCTCATTGAACAACTATCTAGCCTAAGACGCAAGTGGACTATATTCTTAATTCAAAACTATTTCTAATTCATGAAAGGAAATCTATTTAATTGAAAGCAAGAAGAACTAACAACTAACCTTTAATCTATGATAAGAAAACTGTTCTCTAACCTATCAAAGAAAAAGACTATCTATCCTACAACAACAATAAAACTATCTTCTAAGCTATGAAAACAAGAAACTATATCTTCTGATCTATGAAAACAGGAAAACTAGATCATTTAACCTATGAAAGCAAGAAAACTATCCTTTAACCTATGAAAACTCAAATATAGTGTTGGTGGTTGTGTGAATGTCTTCGGTGTCGTATAATATCTCAATGACACTTGAAAACAAAATATAATTTAAGAAGTACAAGCTCAATATTGATCTCAATAGCAAAGTGAAAGGTATGGATTAAACAATCCAATGAGAATTTAGCCATGACATAAACAATCGTCAATTACCCTGCATATTCATTTATTAACCATCAACAATATAACGAGATCATCATTGTACTTCTACACTATGTAAGAAAAATTCATACTTAAACTCAAATATTAACTAAGAAATACAATTGCAATTTAACTCTAGGAAAGAAAATGCATAAAGTGAAGCTATGCTACATCTATCTTAGTAATTCAAACTACAATAAGGAAAATGCTTAAGAACATAAATTTAAAACATGACAAAGTAAACTACCAAATACATTAGCCAACAACTTATTAAACAAGATCTATATAAAAATGAGATAAGCAAGGTATAATTAAAAACTGAAATTAACCCTATCCATCCACCAAATCCTTGTTAAAGAGAACCTAAATTAAAACTATGTTCTACTCTATTTAAAACTCTGTTTTTAAATTTAACTCTAAAATCATAAATAAAAATGTAATCTAATATATAATTGTACATGGGGTTAGTCTAGGAATTTGCAAATTCGTTCCTAACTACAACATCAATGCATGCTAACACAATCTTTCATACTAACCTACAAAAGAGAATCAAAGCAAATAAATTATAACAACAAACTAATTAACACAATGAAAATGCATGTACAGGAAATAAAGAGAACAACTAAATTATGAAATGCATAAACAACACAAAGAACAGTTACCAGACTACTGGTGGGTCCCCCAACAATTCGTGGTCACTTTCTAAAATCACAGCATGAGCTCAGCAAGATGAATTCACCATAAAAACTCAAAACTACAGTTCTTATATAATCTGGCAATGTAAAATAGCAAAACATAGTAAAATCGTGTTTCTCTCTATCACACTGATACTTCTAATGCTTAACTTCTATCTGACCACCATGGTGGTATTTATAATGTTTACAGACCAAGTGGTCGACCACAAGAGGGTCGAACCACTTTTAAATTTGGAAATTTACATTAAATGATGCCCTAACTGCTGAAATGAAGTGAGCCAATAATCGCCCTGTTGAACAACTAAAATGAGTTGTCGAAAGTTTAGTAGCTAGAGGGAGCAAGCATGAACAAAACCCAAGTTCCTGATTCACACATAACTGGCCGCCAATACCATAACCGCCAAGTCGCCCTCCATTTTTGTGCAAGACGTGGTGTTGGACGTAGTGTCGGATCAGGTATTGGATCGAGTGCTGGAAGGAGTGTCGGATTGAGTGTCGAAAGAATAAACATGGTGTGTTTTCATCCTCTAACACCAAAAAACGTGAATCAGATCCTTGGAAGTGTAAAAACGCGATGAATTATACTCAATAGTATCATTAAACATGAATCATACATACCTAGTGTAGATCATACCATTTTAGCATAAAATTCTTCAAAAAGCCCCTTCAAAATGTGAAAAACACATATGTACATTCGGCAAAAAGTGTCTAATAACTGTCATAAATTGATCATATCTCGGGCCCAACAAAAAGTCAAGGTTGTATATCCATATTTACAAATAAGGTGTGGAAGGTCACCAAAGGATCATTAGTGATAGGTGGAAGGTCACCAAAGGATCATTGGTGATAGCAAAAGGAGAGAAGGTAGGTACATTATATTTTTGTACTAGTAATACTGACTCTTATATATCTTTAGCTTCTATAGGAGTGGATACAACACTGTGACATCATAGGCTTGGACACATGAGTGAGAACTGGATGTAGATACTTCACAAAATAAATTTGTTACCATATCTTAAACAAATTGATTTGTATTTATGTGAGCATTGCGTTTATGGAAAATAGGAGTAAGATTTCTCAGAGTCAAAAAAGAAAATAAGAGTGAAAGGTTAGAGCTTGTGCATACAGATGCATGGGGACCATCTTAGGTATCATCTCTTGGTGGATCTCGTCATTATGTTACTTTTATTAATGATGCAACTAGAAAAACTTGGGTTTATTGCATTCGACAAAACTATGATGTTTTTGATACTTTTAAGAAATGGAAATCTTTGGTTGAGAATGAGACAGGAAAAAGGTTGAAGTGTCTCAGATCAGACAATGGAGGTGAATATTACAACAAGGAGTTTGATGATTATTGTTCATACCATGGGATTCGTCGAGAGAAGACAGTTCGAGGAACACCACAAGAAAATGGTGTGTTAGAAATCATGAATAGGACAATCAGGGAGCATGCAAGGAGTATGAGATTGCATGTTGATTATCCTTTACAGTTATGGGAAGATGTTGTAGATACTGATGTTTAATTAATAAACAGAGGAACTTCAATCTCCTTGGATGGTAGAATTCTAGAGGAGGCATGGACATGAAAAAAGGTAAACTATTATTTTTTGAATACTTTCGGTTGGGAAGCATTTGTCCATATTGATAAAGAAAATAGAACAAAGCTTGAGGAAAAATCCAAGAAGTGTACCTTTATTGGATACGATGTTAATGATTTTGGCTATCGATTATGGGACTATGAAAATCACAAAATAATTAGGATTAGAGATTTCATATTCAATGAGAATGTCATGTACAAAGATCAGTTGCAGGGAAATAAATAGGACAAAGAAAAACTAGAATACACAATGCTTGATGAGATTATTGAAAAATAAATCCCAAAGGTACCAGAAAATCAAAATGTACAACAACAAGAGAAACAAGTACCTCAAACTCATGCAAGTGTTGTTAGAAGATCTACCAAGTTAAGTAGAACCCCTGGATGATACCCTCCTTCATTTTATTATTTATTGTTGACTGATTTTGGTGAAGCATAATGTTATGAAGAGGAAATATAGGTAGACACCAAAAAGAAGTGGGAGCAAGGAATGAAAGAGGAAATGTATTCCATGGTAAATAACAAGACTTGGGATTTGGTCCAATTTCCTACAGGAAAAAGAGCATGGTAGAATAAATGGGCTTACAAGTTGAAGGAAAAAGACGGAGGAAAAAAACGGTACAAGGCTCGACATGTTGTAAAGGGGTTTGCACAAAAGAAAGGTATAGATTTTGACGAAAAATTTTCTCCTTTTGTTAAAATGACTTCAATTAGGACTATTTTAAGTCTTTTGGCAGTATAATATTTGCATCTTGAACAATTACATGTAAAAACAACTTTTCTCCATAGGGATTTGGAGGAAGAGATTTATATACAGCAGCCACATGGGTATGAGGTTAAATGGAAGTAGAATTTGGTATGCATGCTGAAGAAGATCTTGTATGGCCTAAATCAATCTCCAAGGAAGTGGTATTTGAATATAATATTTGCATCTTGAACAATTACATGTAAAAACAACTTTTCTCCATAGGGATTTGGAGGAAGAGATTTATATACAGCAGCCACATGGGTATGAGGTTAAATGGAAGTAGAATTTGGTATGCATGCTGAAGAAGATCTTGTATGGCCTAAATCAATCTCCAAGGAAGTGGTATTTGAAGTTTGACATGTTTATGAGAGAACAAGTTTATAGTAGATGTCATTCTGATCACTGTGTTTATTTTAAAAGGCTAGAAAATGGAAGTTATATTATCTTGCTATTGTATGTAGATGAAATTCTTATTGCATGGTTTAATATGCAGGATATAAATGTGCTCAAGAATAAATTAGCTAATTCATTTGTGATAAAGGATTTGGGTGCTGCAAAGAAAATCCTTGGTATGGGAATAACAAGAGACAAAAAAAATCATAAATTGACATTATCTCAGGGTGAGTACATAGAGAAGATGTTGGAGAGGTTTAGAATGCAGAATGCAAAACCAATTAGTACACATTTGACCAACCATTTCAAATTAACTAAGGAAATGTGTCCCAAGACATAGGAATAGATAGAATACATGTCCAGGGTCCCTTATTCATCAGTAGTTGGCAGCTTGATGTATGTGATGGTTTTCACAAGACCAGATATTACACATGAAGTGGGAATTGTGAGCAAGTATATGAACAATCCAGGTAAAGAAAATTGAGAGGTAGTAAAGTGGATTCTTAGGTATTTGAGAGGTACTGCTACTCATACATTATGTTTTGGAGGTTCAAACATTGTTCTACATGGATATGTTGATTCAGATATGGAAGGTGATAAATATAGTAGGAGGAGCACCACATGGTATGTTTTTTATTGTAGGTGGAATAGCAGTAAGTTGGATTTAGAAACTGCAAATGGTTGTTTCAATTTCAACAACAGAGGCAGAGTATGTTGCTACTACAAAGGCTAGTAAAGATATGATTTGGTTACAAAGGTTTATGGAGGAATTGGGAAAGAAGCAAGAGAA
>CBVK0101148329.1:0-11922 GCA_900067695.1 Picea abies | reverse complement strand
GTGCATCGGTATTTGTGCCCAAAAATGAAAAATGGTGTCAATTTTCCATGTCACGACAGGAGATCAATGATCCTTGGCCTCCCATATACTATATGATCTATGGAAAAAGAGGAGAAAAATTCAACTTTGAGAGAAAATTTACTCTAGATAAATTATTCACTTCATATTGAGTTTGCATCCCTTTGTCCTTTAAGTTTGAACACAGTGTTCAACCTCCAAGCTCTTCCATTTTTGATTGAGAACTTCATTGTCTCTTTTATATGACCTTGCCTTTTGTGGAGGATTGAAGTGGTGGGGGCCCAACTGGAAGGAATATAGTTTCTCGGTTCTGAACCATACCGACATGGAATTCTGTAACTTTTTCATTTATGTTGATCATATATTAATAGAAATTATTTTCCCGTCCAATTGATATCTTTTAAATATTTCAATTATTATTCCATGGGAATATTTGTTATATATGTTAATTGATAATTCTATTGAATGTGATAACATCATATATTATCACCATATGATTTCCTTTCTTGGTTGTTGAGGACTAGTCACAGGTGTATTGCTTTGGGTCAAGTGCTCAATGGTGGACTTCATCAAATGTTTGGATGAGGTAGTCCTTTTATCTTGTCTTTCTAGCATATTTATTTATATAGAATACTTGATAATAGAGTTGATTTCTGTAGTCATTTCCATTTGTTGTGGTTTTCCCTAGCCATAGAGAGATTTTCCTCATAATAGACTACAACATATATTTACACAGAGTGGATTGAAAACACGATAGAGGTGTTGGTCAAAACAACTTAGCGAATACAAATTCGATATTACTTACATAAAAGGTACGTTGAAAAGAGTGGAATATGTTTTGAGTTGGAGACCATGTATATTCTCGGTAATACCTCTTCAAACGAATCTTTGAAAAAATATTCTAACTATACAAATTGACGATGACTGGTATAAAGAGGTTAAGGAAAATACTGGACAAGACTCCATGATGGTACCAAAGTTTGAAGGTTATACACTAGACAATGATGGATTGATGAGGTATAATAATAAGATTTACGTACCGCCTAATGATAAATTAAGAATTTTGATCTCAACCGAAGCTCATAGAGCAGTGTACATGGCTCATCTGGGAGTCATGAAGATAACGACAAACCTGAAGAGTTTATTCTTATGGAAATGAATGAATGTAGACATAGTTAGTTACATGGTGAGATGTCTAGAATGTCAGTAAGTGAAGGATGAACATATACATCCAACATGATTACTACAAATACATGTTATTACAGAATCAAAATGGGAGGTCATTTTGATGGGATTTATAGTTGGATTTCCATTGACAACAAGGAGAAATGACTCAATTTTTATGGTAGTTGACACTCTGATGAAGAGTGCACATTTTATTCCTGTACATATGATGTATCCGATGCCAGAAATAGCTAGACTTTTTTTCAACGATATTGTGAGATTACATGGTGTACCAAAAAGGATTATATTCGACAGAGGATCGATGTTTATAGGATGATTTTGGACCAGTTTTCAAGAGGATTTGGGGACACACCTAAGATTTAGTACACCATATCACCCTCAGACATATGGGAAGACAGAAAGAATGAACCAAGTTTTGGAATATATGTTGCGTATGTATTTAATGGACCAACAAAAATGTTGGGAAGAGTTCTTGCCACTGGTAGAGTTTGCATAAAACAACAACTATCAAAGTACCATTAATACGATGTCGTTTCTATTTTTTTACGGGTGACCATGTTAGACGCCATTGAGTTTGGATCAACTTGAGGATAGGATCCTGGTAGGACCATAAGTGATCCATTAAATGGAAGAAAATATGAAATCAATAATATAAAGGATTAAAGAAGCACAATATCGATAGAAGAGTTAGGTTGATGCACATCACATTGACTGCAGTTATGAAGTTGGTGACCGAATTTTCTTACAGGTGAAATCGCAAAAGATTTCGATCAAGTTTGAAAGAGGTGCTAAACTCTCTCCTAGGTTTGTGGGAACTTTCGAGGGTGTGGAAAAGAAAGGACCCATGGCTTATCAACTAACCATTCCTGATTCTTTGAGGCATATGCATGATGTTTTTCATGTATATGTTTTGAGATATTATGTTAGTTATCCTACACATGTGATTGACATGAGTTCTTTGCAAGTTTTGGATGAGTATTCTCTCATCGTGGAGCCAATCAAAATTTTGGAGCATCACATTTGACAGCTACTATGTCAAATATTTGATAAGTTAAGGTCCAGTGGGACAATTATAGTCCACACTCAGCTACCTGGGAGGACACATGTGATATGCGTCAACAACTTCACTACTTGTTTGATAGATTAAACATATAGATCACGTCAGATAATTTTATTTACTGCATTTTATATACTATACAACTTCAAGATGAAGTTTAAAACAAGAAGGGGTGTCTGTCACATCCCTCTCTATTGAGTACACATTATCGACTTATTCTTTGAGTACACTTGCGTGCAAACGATCTAATTATAGTACATTGTTATTTGTTTTAATTATGAATTTTACATGATGATGTTGGATGGGTTGTGATTTATTGTTATTTGATATATATGTATTGACAAATTTTATTGATGAGTTTACATTATTGTGCATGACACATGCTAGATTATGGATGCCGATGGTATCAATGGTCCTCCTTGGGCTCTGGATTGAGTCAGGGAGTGGATTGTTTTTTGTTTGAGTATTTCATTTTATGCATATGTGTCATATGATTGACTTAGTATGGTTATGTATATGGATCAATGACAATGTTTTGTCAATAGATGCAGGCTGACGATGTTTGTTAATCTGACTCACATAAGGAGTAAAGGGGCCATGCAAAAAAACCAAATATTGAGGGAGATCTGTGGCAGCTTTCCTGTCACAGCCTACTAGCACTCCCTTAGTGGCTCAAATTGTAGGTTAATGATTACCTAGTTTGAGAGGTCCACAATGTCTTGAGGGCATATTGAAACAGTCTCTCATAAATACTCTAAAGGGCACGCAATAAAGAAAAATATTTATTCCTTAGAAGCCCTTAGTCTCTCACAGGATCACCCAAATGGAGTGTTGACTCCAAGAATTGGACAACTACCAAAATGAGTAGAAGGCGAGTGTCACCCTTGGAGCACGGAGGTGCATCTTGAAGGTAACGTCATGTAAAAAAAGTTCATACAATGAATCTAGGTGGCCTAGAAAACCTTGAAAGTATAATTATAAACCTTGAAATTATTTAGGCCTTGCCAGATTTAAATAATTAATTAAAGAATGAATTTATTGATTATAAATCCCAATAAAAGTCCAAGGCTATTAAAAAAAAATTAAGCCTAAGTCTAGGTTTTTGTAAGGAGACTAAACTAAATTATTAATTAAATTAAAAAGGAATGAAGTAAATTGATTTAAGAATTAAGAAAAGTGAAATAAATCTAAATATTTTATTTAATACACAGGTGTGCAAGGAAATACTAAAATATAATTTTAAAATAAGAAAGGAATAAAGTATGTGAGAATAGGTGTACACATAGAATGGTATCTAGGGTCTAGCTACCACTAGTCTAACTAGAAGAAGAATCATATTTTAACTCTAACTCAGATTTAGTAAGGAGTCGGCCATTAAATGAGAATCTAGGGAATAAAGAGACAACTAGGAGCGATTTAAGGAGGGCATTTGGGAAATGTGAGGGAAATTGACTTTTAATTAAAATAAAATATGTATTTAATTGTGCAACTTGGGGAGAGGGTGACAAGTGTGAGGGGGGATAATCCTAATTTATTGAATTAAAAAGAAAATTGATTGTGTATGTGGGGATGTGTTAGTAAGGAAATTCCTATAAAGAAAATAGTTTCTATGGGAAAGGGATCACAATGGTTATGGGTAATGTTATGCTGCCAAAATCATTTTGACTTGTTTTACTTGTGAGAGTTGGGATACTAAGCTTGAGAGAGAGAGAGAGTGGTGGATTTACCTTGCGAGGAAAGCTTGGAGCTAAATTATTTTTGGTTTTGTGTGCGTGGCCCCTTTGTGGCTCGGGGGGATAAGGAGGAAGAAGAGTTCCCCTAGCATTGGCTGGGAGGTACTGGTGAAATCACAATGATTAGAAAGCAGGAGGTCGAAAGGAACACCACTTGTTGAATATCATATTCAGGTCCATCTTCGTCATTGGTTACAATATTTTATTGAATTTGTAATTGCATTTGGATTTAAATTTGTATAATCAATTTTTTATATTGCGTAAATTGTGTGAATTTAAAAAGTCAAAGAAACAATCTCTTTGATATTTTTATAAATTTTGGAAGGGGATTTATGATATTCATGGCCATTGCAATTTTCTCACTAACTAATCAAACTTCTTGATTAAGTTCTTTTCTATTCTCCCAACCCATGATTGTTTTCTACATGCTTGTTGTTATCCATGAAATATGTATAAATAAATTGTTGGTTGTTATTTGGTAGGTTTATATACAAGATATGATTCTTTAATCGTTGCCTTGGTTGCATGTAGAAATTTTAATATTGTCGAGATGAATAGCCAAAAAATGAAGTTGTAGTTGCATACTTTGAGTGTGTAATAGTTGAATTTTTCCAGAAATTGAATTTGTGGTGTCTCTAAAATGTGAACTAAATTCCATATGATTCTTTCCACAAATACAACCCCGAATTCATTCTTTGGCGTAGTCACTGTCATTCAATATTTTTGATCTATATTTGAATTCAATTTCCATCTCATTTTTCCACATAATACAAACCCGAATTTACTCTGTGTTGTGTTCACTGCTAGTCTACATTGATCTGATGAGTCCTTAAAAAGGTCATTGAACAATGTAGAACCTTGTTGATGGTTTATCAATGAATATGTGGAAATGATATAGTCTCTGTTAGTTGATCTTACCCAGGAATTGTGAATTCTCCCCTGTCACAGCCACTATTTTCCAGTTGGATTTTTAAATTGTTTTCGGGAAAAATAAACTTTTTACCCAACAAATTTCATACTTCAAGATTCATGTGAATTTGGTTGATGGATGACACTGGACTTGTTATGAAATTTGAATTTGAATCTAGTTGATGTATCACTACCTTATCCATGAACTATTGGACAATGCCAAGCCAAACAAAGATCAGTTACAATGATCTTTTCCTTCCTCAGAAATTTAAATATTGATTAGGCCAGATGTCGATCTAAAATCCATGTTAATTACCCTATAATCATTGGCCTTCATGGGAATCCTTTCCAGAAGTTACTGTCATTTTATTTTCTTCATAATACACAAGTTTAGAGGAAAAAATCCTCTCTAGGTTGCAATAAATCTAGCACCTCTTAAATGTAAGTCCCAGTTCGGGTTGTTGAAACCTTGAACATTGTCCTTCTTTTAGTAATTGATTGGATGGTTGAATGTTTTTTTTTCCTTTTTTTTTTTCTGTGAGTTGTTTAAGTTCCTTGTATCACCATGAGACAACCCAGAAGTATGCACACACCAACGTCAGAGCTTTCTAAGATTGAGCTCAAATTTTTGAGTACTGTTGGGACTGGTGCAAATTCTTAGTCCTTTGTTATCCTCTTAACTTTCCCTTTTATAGATATGTTAAGTAGTTGGGATCATTACCCTTGATTTTGTGTTTTGATTTATCATTTAAATACAAGTATAAAGGATAACTTATGAGATTTTATGTATATTTCTTAACAAGGTTAATACTCTTGATTCTTGAAATGGTGATGTTTGATTGAATTCCATACTTAGTTCTTTTATGATGTGATCTCTGGTAGTAATATATGGATGTTAAAGTTAGATTGAGTCCTTATGTATGAATTAAATGAGATTGGGCTTCCCTAAAGTCCCTTCATTGGAAGTGTATTGACTTGGGTTCTTTTGTTATTGGGTCCTCCTTTAATTCCTTAATTAGAATTTAGGTCAACTCTGAGTTCTTCGTTAATGTCAAGTATGACTTGATCTTTAAAAAAAAAAAACTTTATGTGGGGATATGTGGGTTAGCAGGCGGATTATTTTACTTGGGTTATGGGTTGATATTCTTTAAGTTACTTTATTAGATACGTAAGGTAGCATTAAACATTTTATGTGATGTCTTAAAAAGATTTGATTTTCTTATGGTTTCTTATGAATGGATGTGTAAATTAACATTTGAATTTCTTATCTATACCTTAAATAAGATAATCCATAACATAAAAGAAAGCATAATTGAGCTATATGTAGATGTTAATTGTTACGAAAGTTAAAACACATGAGAGTGATGCTTCAACTCAATAGAAAATATTTGGAAAATTTCTATTGATGTTAGAGTAGATTTGTACCCGCCACAAGGAATGCACCTATTCCCTTGTATTTTTAATTAATTCTTATATAATTTTGCCTTACATAGCTTTCTTGACTTTGATTGAGTTATTGAATAAGCAAAGTAGTCATTCTCTTGTGCTATGAAGAATTGATGGTTAATATGGTTTCTTAATCTAGTTCAATTTTAGCATGTGATTGGTAGATGGTATTTCGACACCTCCTTCCTACTCAAAACAGTCGCTAGTCCTAAGACCTTTAATGGTCAATATCAATCAGATGAATCTATAATTGAGCATTTATTATGAGTCTTGGAGGTCCTAACCATGTAGGATAGGTTGGGCAGGTAGCTTCATTATGTTATCTTATCAGATATGGTTGAGTGGATAATAGTGATGTTTCTTACAATTGACTATGATGGATTTGATTGTGTAGTTGTTGATCTATGTTGTGACACATGTCACTTGCCGTACGTTGTTTTCAAAAAAAAAATTGTACTCACTATTGTTGTCATAAATGAGGATACATCACATATTGTATCAGATCCGGTTCAACACAGTGAATTTGGACTGTTACGCCTTCCCTTGTGTTAAACTTATGACTTAAACATCATCGCTAGTTAAAATTTGAAATTTTTCCATGCATGTAATCATGGTTAGAGTAATCCATGGAGGTATACGACATGGTGCTAGGGGAAGATGTACGAGACCTCCAGTAGCATCCATGCCAAAGGGGTCTAACCCCCAAGGAGAAGAACAAGTCATTGAGCAGGACCAGGTTGTTGTGGGAGATGTGGTGATGCAAGAGCATCATAAGAAAGTTGGATATGCACTAGTACGGAGGACAGATGGATATCCACTAGTGCACATTTTGAAATCATTTTGAATTTGAAAGGATAAAACATTAATGTAATATCTTGAAAGGATGCATTCCCATTTATGTTTTGAGTTGTAACGCAGATCTTGAGTGTAGATCTCATTCATTGGTTGGAGGCATTTATTGTAATGAATGTAAAGTAGTTGTAGACTTTAATTTGATTATATAACTAGAGATGTAGGGGGGAGGACTATAGAAAGCTCCCTTGCATGTATTGTATTGTACGATTATTCTCATTGCAAGAATTAGAGCTATAGAGAAACAGAATAGGAGAGAAGAGAAGAACAGAGATTGTAGAAGTGGTATAATAAGATAGTTGTTGATATAGAAACCATGTACAAGAATGCTTGAGTTAATTTAAGGATGATATGACTCAATTTCATGGTGTTGTGATGAATACTATTTGCATCTATTGAATGGTATGTTTACAATTTTCTTATATGCTTTGTTATGCATTTGTTTCAATGCTATGTGTATGTATGATTTCATGTTGAATTTGTTTCAATGTTGTGTGTATGTATGATTTCATGTTGAATGTATGAAGTCTTTGAGAGGGAGAGAATGAGTTTCAATTGTTTCTCGTCTGAGAAATTCCTGCAAGGGGTGCAATGAAGGTCGTACAAAGTGTGCGTTCACGGGTTCTAAGTTTTACCTCATAAAAGATCAGGAGAGATACCGTTGTTCTCATACTAGCAAAAGTGCGAGTATAACATAGAGCCATGTAAGGAGTGTACAGGCAGGTTAAAGTCTTATACTTTTCCAACCCAAGAGAGGGGTTGAATGATTTATGTTGCAAGGAGTGCATAGAAGAGGAAGCCATCAAATAAATAGAGGTTGTCGTGAGTGCCACAAGGAGTGCACCCAAAGAACCCTTAGAATTCTTGAGTTTTCAATAGAAGCCAAGCTCAGAAGGGATAGAGACTTCAAGGGATTCAAAGAAAAGTAGAAGGTTGAAGTCACCTCATAGAGGTTGACCCCAGAAGAATTGATGCCAATTCCTTTGCCTTGGAGCCATTTAAAATCTGAAACAGATGGTGGAATTTCTCGGAGGAAGAACACTGAAATCATGTTAGCCATTAGATCTACTAGATCAGCTGAGGGGATAAGGATGATAACCTTTAAACATTCACAAGCCTGGGAGGAATAGTATCCGTTGGATTTTGATCAAAGAGATTCATTGATCTCTTGATTTTGGATCTCTACATTTCAGGAGTCGAGAGTTGGAGCATTGGGCTTGTGTTATAAAAATGGTCCCAACATCGTGAAATGTGAAGTCACGACATGATCATGGCCGTAAATCGAGGATAAGGCACATGACCGTCAGATCTGGTCCTAGGAAGAGGTCCCACATTGGGTTTCAGGGTTTCGTGGATGTGGAGTATTGGGTTTGTATCACACCAATACCCCCGAAATCACGATTTGCAAAATACCTTTTCAGATAAAGGTTGTGGTCACATTGGTTGGTCACATGGGAAAGAGTTCACTTGCAGTGATTGTTTGTAAAGGATTATATCCTAAGAAGGACCTATGGTTACAAGTGTGGAAGATTCCAACTAGGAATCAAAAAGCCATTTTAGCTCAAGGGGAGATTAAAAATGATCCTTAGACCGGGAGGTCAAGCAAAACCTGCTGAGATAGGGGTGTTGTGTTAGGTGGTATCATAACTTACAATCATTTTTTTATGTAGGGAGGAGGATATAGAAGGCAAGTTGTGATTTAAATTCCACGTGGAACAGATTTAAACAATGTCACCCAGAAGACGTCAAGACAGACCAATGCCCAATCCAACCGTGGAAAGGGAAATGAGAGAACTTTTTTCTCGATTGGATGCTATGGAGACAACATAGATATGAGTTACTGATACAGGAGATGTCAACGAATATGAAAGTGAAAATGAGGCTAGATCCAAAGAAGAAGTTGTAGTCTAAGATGTTGTAGAAGAACGTCTATTCAGAGCTATTGCAAGAATAGGGTCCAGAGAAAAAATGGACATCTCGATGTATGAAGGCATCTTAGACGTTGAGGAGCTACTAGATTGGTTTAGAGCTCTAGATAAGTACTTCAATTATGAAGATATCAAAGAATATAGGAAAGTAAAACATGTTGTGACTAGATTGAAAGGGCATGCAACACTGTGGTGGGATGAACAGTAGGTTGATAAGCATTGCAAGGGAAAACAAAAAATCAAAAGCTAGGATAGGATGGTCACAAAGATGAAATCCAATTTTATACCTAGAGACTACCAGATTAATCTATTTCGAAGAATGCAGAATTTGAGACAGAAAGGGATGATAGTGAATGAATACACTGAGGAATTTTATCGACTTAACATCAGAGTATGTCATCGTGAAAGTGATGATGAAAAGGTCACCAAATACATGAATGGTTTGGGATATGACATTTAGGATGAGATGAGCATGGTGACAATCAGAATGTGGAAGATTCTTATCAGATTGCTCTAAAGACAGAAGAAAAATTGGCTTGAAAGCAAGGTCAAAGGGGTAGAGGTAGAAGTCAAAGCAGAGGCAAAGAAATTGCTCAGGATAGATTACAGAAGCCCAAAGATGAAGAAAAGAAACCTCATAACCACCTATAAAGGGAAGGAATATCGCATAGAGGATAGTATGCCGATAGAAACACTTTTCCTTGAGCCATAGGAAGAGGAAGAGTAAAAGGTGGTGAGATAAAATGTTTTATTTGTGGAAATATTAGACACAAGTCTTATTAGTGTCCTGACAGAAAAATAGATGGAGGAGGCAAAGCTCACATTTCAAAAGCACAAAGGAGAAATGTTGAGGCAGAATATGCAGAAGGCGGAAGGTCCTTAATTATCCAGAAGATTCTCTTGAAGCCATAGAAGGAGGCAGAGAATCCAGTCCAGATAAATAGTTTGTTCATAACTTCTTGCAAGACCAAGGATAGGGTATGCAAAGTGATAGTGGACAGTGGAAGCACATATAATCTAGTATCCACAGAAATGGTGGAGAAGCTGGAATTGGAGACAGTTGCACATTTGAGCCCATAAAAAGTCTCATGGTTGCAAAAAGGACATCAGGTAACTGTCACTAAACAATGTTTAGTTGAGTTTAAGATAGGGGGATACAGAGATGAGATCTTATGTGACGTTATTCCCATGGATGTATGTCATATTTTGTTGGGAGACCGTGGCAATATGACAAAAATGTTGTTCATGATGGGAGAAAAAACACATACACCTTGGAAAATAATGGTAGGACACAAATGTTGCTTCCGATTGAAGACAAGAAGGTGAAAGAATAAGCAAGAAACACTATACTTCTCATGAGTGGGAAGGAGCTTCTTGATGAATTCAAGAGAGATCAAGAAATGCAGTTCACTATGGTAATAAAACTGAGTGTCATTTTGACCAGTACCTCAATGGATGATCTACATGAAGAAATTAAGGAACTACTGGAGAATTTCTCTGATATAGTGGTGGATGATTTACCTTGTTCGTTGCCACCCATCAGGAGAATAATCCATCACATCGACCTTATACCAGGGGTGATTTTACCAAACAAAGAAGCGTACAGGTTGATGCCATAGGAGAATGAAGAGGTCAAGAATCAAGTCCAAGATTTGATGGACAAGGGGTTGGTTAGAGAAATCTTGAGTCCACGTGTTGTACCAATAGTGTTAAGTCCAAAGAAAGATGGTGGAGTAAGGGTTTTTTCAAAAATTGATCTAAAAAGAATATATCATTATATTAGAATGAGGGAAGGCGATGAATGGAAGACATCATTCAATATGAATGAAGGGTTGTATGAATGGCTTGTCATGTCATTTGGTTTGACGAATGAGACATCATTCAATATGAATGAAGGGTTGTATGAATGGCTTGTCATGTCATTTGGTTTGACGAATGTGCCAAGTACTTTCATGATATTGATGAACAAAGTCTTGAAAGATTTCATTGGAAAGTTTGTAATTGTGTATCTTGATGATATAATGATATTCAGTAAGAATAAGGAAGAGCACTTGAGACACCTAACTCTAGTGATGAGGAGGTTGTAGTGAGAGAAGTTGTTGATAAATCTAAAGAAGTTGTCTTTCATGAAGAAAGAGCTTGCTTATTTAGGTTTTGTGATCTCTTCGAATGAGTTGAAGATGGATCTTGAGAAGGTAAAAGCAATCAAGGATTGTCCATCGCCAAGGAATATCTTTGAATTCAAAAGATTCCATGGATTAGCTAGTTTTTACAGGAATTTCATATGAAATTTTAGTGGAATTTTTGCACCAATGATGGACGCAGTCAAGAAAATACATAAATATTTTCATTGGACACGGGAAGAAGAGAAAATTTTTAAGCTATTGAAGGAGAAGATAATTGGACAGATAGTTCTGGTTTTTCCAGATTTTAGTAAGACATTTCAAGTAATATGAGATGTAAGTGGATTCACGGTTGGAGCAATCTTAAGTGAAGACAATAGACTGATTGCATACTTTAGTGAGAAGATGAACAATGCAAAGAAGAATTACTCCACGCATGATAAATATTTTTATGCAATCATACAAGCGCTGAAGAAATGGATGCACTACGTGGTTCTGAAAGAGTTTGTTTTGTATAGCGATAACCATGTTTTACAATTCATAACCAGACAGGAAAAATTGAACCAGAAACATGCGAAATGGGTTGAATTTATGAAAAAAAAAAAATTATAAAGAACATTTCTGGAAATGCTAACAAGGTTGTTGATGCATTGAGCAGGAAATGTTTGATT
>CBVK0101148322.1:0-17172 GCA_900067695.1 Picea abies | reverse complement strand
TCCCATTTTATCCCAACATAATCATAAACCTATTCATATTTTAAGTTACCAAGCATCTTTGGCCTACAACCCCAAAGAGTTTCTTGGAGTGATAACAAGTTCTATGAGGAGTATGAAAAAATAGATAAACACAACACACAACACATAACACTAATATTATTTGTGAACCAACCTAATTGAGAAAGAAAGATATGAAGAGAAAGTTATAGAAAAAAATGCATCATGTTAGCTATTGTGCTAGAGTAGCAATGTTGCAATTACAATCTATATTCTTGATATTAATAGATCATAGAATGTCGATGTTGAATAATACTTCCAAAACCCATAGTTGTACAATGTTTTTAAAAGGCGCATGTGTGCGCACATGCACACATTGTGCAAGAAGAAATTGTTAAAAGTCTATAGAAAAAAACAACAACATAATATGTAAATTTGCAATCTAGTTTTTTGAAAGCAACATTGTTTTCTTTTCTCTGTTGCATGATGGTTGTAGGAGCTTATGTGTCTCAAAAGTGAAGTTGTAGCCAGGGTATGCTAGTTACACAATTGAAAAATGTTTCTCTTTTTCTTCTTTATCTTCCTTGCCTTGATGCCTAATGAAAAATGAAAAACACATTTGATGGTTTATTTAGCATAAATAGGAACAAAAGAACAAATATCAAGCGAATGCTAAGTATGATGCAATTTTTCAATTGAACAATTGTAGAATTCAACCTACAAAGTATGGAATTTTGACATAGATTTGATTATAAATGATAGTGGCAAGGTGCATTCATTGATGTGAGCAAAAAGCAATAGACATTATGCATGAGGGAATTATACGAGTAAATAAATAGAATGTATATATGGGTGTATTGTAAAATGAGGATGGCTTGATATCTAATAAATATTGAACCTTGGTATTAATGAATAGGGATGGAAAATTTAACATCGTTGACATTATACCTCATATATTAGGTTAGTCCAATACAATGATATTAAAATACACTACATGTAAAATTAAAATTTGGAATCGGTAAATCCTCTATGAAGAAATAACACATGTCCATTAGATTATTTTCAGGAACAAAGAACAAAAATAGAAATTATAAGGCAGTTCATAGTTGCAATTAAGGTCTATTAGTTCACATTATTTTCAGAGACAAATAAAAAAAAAAAAATGTGGTTTTCTAATAAGAAAAGAACATAATAACAAAGTTTGTAAATGTGTTACAAAACAATCAAGATTTGACTATATATTTTTAAATGTCTTACAAATAGATTTCAAGATTTGACTATATATTTTTAAATGTCTTACAAATAGATTGATTGCATTTAAGGAATTGGCACCATAAAGCTTATGAGTCAACATGACAACAAGAGTTTTTTTTTTTAAAAGCAATGTGCAAAAACAAAACTGTCTTTTCAGGGTCATGATTGTAAATAAAATGGAAATAGACAACACATATAATGAAACCGTGTTCACACATTTTTCTAAGAAATTGTAAAAAATATATATCTATATGCAAGGAAAAAAAATTAGAATATGATAAGACATGAAATATGTGTAATCGAAATAGACAATACATATAATGAAACCGTATTCAAACATTTTTCTAAGAAATTGTAAAAAATATATATCTATATGCAAGGAAAAAAAATAGGATATGATAAGACGTGAAAGATGTATATATTTTGTGTCTACTATATATTTTAGTTACAGAGAAAACATTGCTAGAAGAAATATTGCTACTTAGAAATAGAGAGTTATGGTGTGCATGTAGAGAATGCCAATAATGTAGTAAAATTTATATTCCATTGTTGTGGCAAAATGATTCGCAAAAGTTCCTTTAGTTTATAAGCAAATTCAAACGTGTGAGCTATAATTCCTTGAAAAAAAACTAGAGGCAAGAGAAGCATCATTTGAGTTGCAATAGAGAGAATCTTAATGATTCTTGGATGCAATAAGAACATTGTCAACTGAGAGTATAAAAGATCTTTCTATCAAGAACTGTTGAAGCTCAATCAATGTTTGGCCAATGGTGTCTTAGTATTGCTTAGAAAAATGTTTTGCAAGTTTCAAAGAAAGTTGTTGCAAAACCGAATTTCACAACATGCAAGTGATATTTGTATATTTTTTTTCAAGTATCCATTCCAACATATGGTCATAGAAGTATGGTTTGTTTGTGTGAGACATTGATTACAAGGACCTAGTGGATTTGAGAGAAAAATGATCTTAGCAAGAAGTGGCTGCAAGAGCTTAAAAAAGGTTGAAATGGTGGCATACAAATCTTTTTTCTTTTAAGATTCCATGAATTTGTATATACATATAAATTGTATCAGTAATTCATGTGAGGAAATGTGTAGAAGGTAATGGTAGAAAGTAGTTTGCAATGGGAACGAGGATCAATGTTCAAGGGACTAAGTTTTATTTGAACAACACTAGAAATGAAGGATTGCAATTTCTTTTTTGTTGTGTTCAGATTTAGTGGGTCAATAAAAATTGACTCTGTAGTGTGCAGGAATTGTGTTCCCTTATGGCCATTTCACACAATGTTCTTGAACAATTACATGAAGTGTTTTTGTGAGCATGGTTAGGTCCACCATTGATGCTTAAATCTACCATAATATTGTACTACTATGAATCTATGAAAAATTTTCAGGGATCTAAACCATGAATGTTTTTCAATGAGATAAACCACCCAAGCCTATTGGTCTCATAGTGATCTAGGATTATATTGGTGGCCACCCACCTCTTCCATTGATTCAACACAGTTCTCCATCTTGTTATGTTTTTTTATGATTTTCCGAGTCCTAAACTTCCAGGTCGATTTTGAGGCCCTAAACAATGTTTTCTGGGAAATTCAAGGGCATAGATTTGTTGTCGACATATCGAAGCCATGACACAACATTGTATCTCTTAGTTATAGCTTTCCAATGAGCTAGTATTTCCCCCAAACAAAGATTATGTGTGAAATTTTCACCCTCGGGAAGTTGATGTAGAAACTAACTACCTCAAGGCCCAAAAACACCTTTTGGTAGTTTGCCTCATAGGGTTAGTGTTTTAGACCTTTCAGGTTCTTGATTTATGTTAAAAGGCCATTCTTTCATCCTCTTGTATTATCTTTTACAAATAAGTGTAGCCTAAATCTCTCTCTCTCTTTCTCTTCAGAGACAAGTTACCACCATTCTAGCCAGTTTGTGTCCTATAGTTTTTTGCTATTTTATTCATTACTAGAAGGTTTTCATTGTATTACTATGCTCTTTGCTATATTTATATGCGTGTTTCATTTCATTCCCTATCCAATCCAGATCTATGGTATTAGTGTTACAGAATGTTTCCCCTACGGATAGGTGAAACTTCCCTTAGATTACCAGACCCCTATACCAAGACAAAAACACTACAAATGGACACTAACATCCCTTTAAAGTCACTTTAACCAATCAGAAAGACAGAAGGAGAAAGGGAATCATGTACCTTTTTACAAAGTTTGTCCTCGCTATTTCTAATCTGTGAGCTTGATCCTAAAACCCCCTGGCGCAACTTGATACCTGTAATAGGAAACAAAGAGAAATGACTATCTCCTACTCTAGTTGATTGGGTAAAACAAATTCATCTATGATAAAGTAATAGTAGACAATCATATGAAAGAATACAGAATCTTGAAGGAAATAGGCCAAGTATATTCAATGAGAACCCAAAAGAGAATACTTACAGACCACGACTGATGCTGCAACAACCTCTCTAAGCTCTCCTTGTCCAACCCCTTGCACGAATGAACCAAGATCAAAATAATGATACTTTATTGATTTCTTCCCCCTTCACCATGGAATGCCTCCAATTTATAGGATTTGAGAGACTCAACCACCTTGAGTATTTTTGGAATTTGTTGAGGATATGGATCCATAGGTTATGATTCTTTCTCTTAGATAAAGCCATGCAGTAACACTTGGGTCAAACAAACCCCCAACCTTCAGAGTTGTCCCTTAGAAGAAGGTGGGATTCACCTTGATTCCCTCAACAAAAAATGGTGCCCCCTTAACATGGTGTAGGGAGCATTGATGCTCCCTAAGCATAGTAAGAGGAGCGCCAATCTTCTTAAATGTCCAAGAATGGTCAAAATCCTAAGTAGAGAGGTATGTTTCAACTACCAAATGATGGGGATTTTCCTTCCAACATGATTTAGGGTTTGTGGAAATTTTTTTATGGTGTCAATTGAGTTGTGGAACTTAATAAACGTTTATGAAGCATGTTATGACACTTGCGACACTTGTAACAATTTTGGTGTGACACTCACGACACTTAGGTAGTGACGTTTGCACCATATGCAACACTTGTGACACTTAGAACGTGACATTTGCGCCACTTGGGACACATTATGAAAATGTGGAAATTTGACGTGTAACATATTTCCTCCCTAAGTGTGAAGTCAGAAGAGGAAATTGATGGTCGAAAAACTTTATAGATTCTCCAATGAAAGGGTGGTGGAGTCGAAGAACCTGGTAGAAGCTGCAAAGAATCATCAAACAATATTAATATATATTCCATTCCTGAGGCAGACATACTTATGCTCAGAATATAAATGACTCAGAGCATGGACGTCGACCAATACATTGTAGATCCATGATGATATTGACTAAAAAGATGACCACTAAAGATACAATGTGGATCCATTTCTACATGACATGACCTAACCGCATCCATGAAAGAATACACAGTGGAGATACGATATGAAAAGAATGTAGCCACAGACCAATACAAAGTGTATCTATGTATATCATTCAAATGATCTCCATCGCAACCTGGGAAAATTACTCAACCCAAGGTCTTCATCCTGATCCCAACATAGTACATTTCTATCCATGTGAATAAATGTTTTGATGTCGAACATGGTAGAAACTACTTGATTACCATGTGAATAAATGTTTTGATGTCGAACATGGTAGAAACTACTTGATTATTTGTCATTGATGTATACCTTTAACAAGCATGAGGGAAATCACCAATGATGTCAATGACTCCAAAAGTACCTACATTTCATTTCGATGAATGTGAATAATGATTTGAAGTCGAACATCCGTGGAATCATCAATTAGGATTCATTAATGTAAACCCATTGTCGAAGGCAAGGAGATCTGCCATTGAGGAATGCAGGTCCCAAGGTACTGTTGTTTTTCTAAGTCTAATACTGGATAATGTGTTGAAGTCAACATGAAAATACTCGTCAAAGGAGGAGATTTGATGTATCCCCCATCATCGACACAAAAATGTCATAGGAAAATGATATGAGATGGTGGATTATATGAATATGGACTGACATAGGAATGGAAACTAGTAATATTGTAGATGGTTGGTATGAAATGGAAAACTTCCCTTGAACATTATGAGGCATGACACAAGACTTGGAGTATGATTCTATCCATGTGAATAAATGTTTTGATGTCGAACATGGTAGAAACTGCTTGATTACTGGTCATGGATGTATACTATTAACAAGTGCGAAGGAAATCATCGATGATGTCAATGACTCCCAAGGTACTTATAGTACATTCCAGTGAACATGGATAATGAGTTGAAGTCGAACATCCATGAAATCAATCGATCAGGGGTCATTGATGTAAACCCATTGTCGAAAGAGAGGAGGCATACCATTGAGGCATGTAGTTTCCAAGGTAATGTTGTGTTTCTAAGTCTAATTCTTGGATAATGTGTTGAATTCGATGGGATAAAGACTTGTCGAAGGGAGGCCATGGTGTATCCCCCATCATCGACACGAAATTGTCATAAGAAAGTGATATAATACAGTGGATTATATGAATGTGGACTGACACAGGGATGAAAACTAGTAATATTATAGATGGTTGGTCTGAAATTAAAAGATTTCCCTTGAACATTATGAGGCACGACACAAGACTTGGCAACTTTGACTCGTTTGAGAAAAGGACCAAAACATAGTGTGACGATCACCGAGGCACTCTTCGGGTGAGCCGAAGGAGTAATAGGACTCATGGGATTAGTATGACTTAGAGGTGACTGGATGGACCAATTGTGAGGTGAGATGCAAATAGGTTCCATGTTCAAGGGTGACAATGAAAGTTTCCTTAAAGGTTTCAAGACACTTGACCCACTTCCTTCAATTTTTCCCCCATCCAGATAGATGAGTACCTTTTTCTTGTTTAATGAGCTCGAAGAGGATAACAAGTGCTCGATATAACTCACCTTCAATAAGTTCCGCTTCCTATGTTTAACGAACCGGAAGAATTAAGAGTTTGTTCCCAGGTTAGTCCTTCAATGTATGGTTTTACAAGTCCAAAGAAGGAAAACTCAATGGTTTTTCATGTTTAGGGAGTTTGAAAATAACTTAAAGAAACTCTATGGATGTTCTTTTTCGTAATTTTAGTCTCCTAGGCCCAAAAAACCATAAAATAATGCAAAGGAGAACTCTTCTAACCAAATAAAGCAGAGCATTATTTTATCGTAGTTAGTCTATAGGGACCGAAAAAGGGTTAAACTATCACCCAATAGATGATTCTTCATGATTTAGCGAGCTCAAATAATGATGAAGTGTTCTCAAAATGATTGTAAGGTCACCAAAAAGTTATGCCTCCTAAGTTCTTGTATAAAAAAGACATTCTGCGAAAAAAAATGTCAACAATTCCTTTAAAAACCAAGGAAAATTGTGGAAAAAACCAAATAAAAGGAAACATTGATGTGATTTTTTTTTGAATTAAACTAGTTTGCAAGTGGTTAAAAGTCATTTGGGTGAAAAAATTTAGTCCATTTCACCTTTCATTTTCACTTGTCTTTTTTAGTTGGAGTTTTTCCATTTTGAGCAGTTTTTTCTGACGTTGATTGCAGGAGCTCTAGACCATCATTCTTCATTTTTTCTGGACCAGGTTGGTAGTCTTATTCCCCTCTTTCATTTCCATGCTTTTGTTTTGATTTTCATGCCTTTTTTCAGCTATTTTAGGCCCCTTAAGAGCCACCATGGCTCCTTACTAGGGTGGTGCTCCCCTGAGGTATCGAGAGGGGCTCCATCCCAGATCTTGTGCCCTAGTGCTTGTGTATAGGGCACATCAATGCTCTGAAATAGTCTATAGGGGGGAGCCAGGCGTAAAAAGAATTGTTTTCCTTGTCTTTTAGCCTTTTAAAAAGCATTATTTTGGCTTGGGGTCTTGACTAATGATATTTAATGATGTGTTGCAAGGATTCAAAAGTCGAGATGCTTGAGTGGAAGGAAAAAGAGAAAAAAAATGATGATATGGCCACATTGCATGACCCTCAAGAAAGGGCAGTTCTTTGAAATTGCGGTTTATTGAAATTTTACAAGATACGGGACATGCAAAAAGAGATACTTCTCCTTGACCACCTGAATGGGTTATTGGATGTTGATGAGTAGGTTTTTCAAGTGGGTTCTCAACTTTTAGAGATTGAAATCGAGGATGTATACTTTATGACGTGGCTCTCTAAAAGAGGGGCACTCATCCTCTTATCTAGTCAATGGGATACACCTTTACATACCAGTGACTATATAGCATACTTTTCTATGTCGGGATCCCAAAAGGAAAGTGGTAGGCTTGAAATTAAGGATGTGAGAGATATTCCATTATGAGATTTCCTATTCACCATCACAAAATTGGCAAGAAGCACCAGTCCTCACATGGATTCCAAATCATGCAGTTGAGTGCCTTGGGCCGAAGATCTTCAATTGGTGTGCAGGATTTCTAGCAAATGTCAAAGATTTGATTTCCAAATGTAGAACAGGGAAGAAGAATAGTTTAGGTATGGATCATTCTTGGTATCGTTCTTCCTGGAATGAGTACCTTTGATACAACCTCGGATTACTTTGATATAGTATCTTGTATCCAAACCTAGGATGGAAAGGTGGACTAGCCTTTCACCTTGGTTATGGAACAAGCCTTCATTTTTTTCTTTCACTGTCCATTTCTTCACATGGTGGAGGATGTAGATTGTGACGATGGAGGACTATCCTTATGATGGTATGGACTTCAGAGGTAGTGTGGATTTAGTGCTCCTTGAAGGGGCACAATGGGATGCATCAGGTAAATTCCAAAACATGACCTTGCAAAAAGTATTTTTTATTTTTTATGATATATGTATTGTTTGAGGTACAATGAGGGATCTTAAACATGTTTGATTTTATCATGCAAACATAGGGATGGAACACCCAGCTCATATGTCACCATTTTGATGATGTACTGGTGCTCAGGTAGTCGCATAAGCAGGTGGCGAAGCCAGAGGACTCCGTGAGGTAGAGATAAATCTCAGGGGACTTACCATGGGTGTCCCTTCCATGAGATTATGAGATGTTCCTTATCACTTGCAGAGGCACACAGTGGGTGTACCAAAGATTCTCAAACATATGTTGCAGTGAGTAGCTAGAGAAGTAATGTGTTATCATGAGCACAATGAAATACAAGAGAATGAGTCAAGTTTCTTGTCTTAGTGTAGTCATATGTGATGATGTATGAGCATGGTAGCCCACTTTTTTCCCCTCTATGTTCTTTTTGGATGATATTTCTGTTATAGAATGTTTCTCTTGTGGATAGGTGAAACTTCCCTTGGATTACCAGATCCCTATACCAAGAAAACAACACTACAAATGGAGACTAACATCCCTTTAAACTCATTTTAACCAATCGTAAAGAGACAAGGAGAAAGGGCATGATGTACCTTTTTACGAAGTTTTTCCTCGTTGTTTCCAATTCATGAGCTTGGTGTTCAAACCCCCTGGTGCAACTTGATACCTGCAATAGGAAACAAAGAGAAACGACTATCTCTTACTCTAGTTGATTAGGTAAAACAAATTCATTTATGATAAAGTAACAATAGACAAGCATATGCAAGAATACACAAGCTTGAAGGAAATAGGTTGAAGGAAATAGGCCAAGTATATTCAATGAGAACCCAAAAGAGAATAATTACATGCCACGATTGATGCTGGAGCAACCTCTCCATTATCTCCTTGTCCAACCATTTGCACAAATGAACCAAGATCAAAATAATGATGCTTTATTGATTTCTTCCCCCTTCACCATGGAAATGCCTCCAATTTATAGGCTTTGAGATACTCAACCACCTTGAGTATTTTTGGAATCTGTTAAGGATATGGTTCCATAGGTTATTATTCTTTTCCTTAGATAGATCCATGGAGTAAGAATCGAACCAAACAAACCCCCAACCTTTAGAGTTTTCCCTTAGAATAAGGTGGGATTCACCTTGATTCCCTCAACCAACAATGACACCCCCATAAAGTTGAAGACAAGGTGCCATGGGACCCCCTTAACATGGTGTAGGGAGCATCGACGCTCCCTAAGCACAGGTAGGGGAGCACCAGTCTTCTTAAATGTCCAAGAATGGTCAAAATCCTAAGTAGAAAGGTATGTTTCGATTGTCAAAATCCTAAGTAGAAAGGGCTTTTCCTTCCAACATGATTTAGGGTTTGTGGCAAGTGTTTTCATGGTGTCGATTGAATTGTGACACTTACTAAAAATGTATGAAGCATGTTATGACACTTACGACACTTGCAACATTTTTTGTGCGACACTTAAGTAGTGACGTTAGCGCCATATGTGACACTTGCGACAGTTAGAACATGACGTTTGCACCACATGCGACACATTATGCAAGCATGGAAATTTGACGTGTAACAATTAGGGAAATATGCTCCTTGTTATTTCTCGGTTCATGTACCCAATGAGGTTAGGGTATAGAGAGATGGGTCTTGATCTTGTTTCACTTGGGTACAACCTCTCTCACTAGCCCAAGCAACCTCCCATGGAAAAATAAAAGAGAGATGATGGAGTAGGAGATCCTATCAATATGTTGCTTGAGGAATCCCTCGTGTGACAAAGGAATGAGTTGATGGACAACTTTTCCTAGATCCTTCGACAACTGCTAACGGTGGGTGGGGCACCTTCAACGAGAAAGAATTTCGGAGATGTGACAAACTTCAAGGTACAAGTTAACTTTGATAACCCTTTATTTGAAGGCTATATAGATTTAGATTCCTTGGAGAAATGGTTAAATATGTTAAAGGGTTATTACTCTGTTAAAAAATAAAATTGACATCTAAAAAACAACACCTTCACTCTCCTTTAAAACCTTCCCCATGTCAAATATCGGTGGGAAGGTTATTGGGAGAGGCATAATGAAGGTGATTGTATAAAATTTAGGACAAGACCCACTTGGGCGGCCTTAATTGATTCCCTCAAGGAGGAATTCTACCATGTTGGAAACTATGATGACTGGTAGAAGAGATAAATGACTCTACATTAAGAGAGAGACCAAATGGTGCCAGTGTACACCAACATATTCCATACCTTCCTCTCAAAGTTGGGTATTAGAGACTCTGAGTAGAACCTAGTTTTGAATTACCTCAGTGGAATACACAAGTACATCCAAATAAACATGGATTTCTTGGACATCTCCTCACTAGGAGCCACTTATCAATATGCTCTCAAAATCGAGCAAAAATTCAAATAGAGGAATAAGGGGGAGTTTGGGTTTGCAAATTTACCCAGAAACATGTTAAAATTAGCCCAAAATCACAAAACAAGGGACATATCAAGGACATCTAACCTCAAGACAACCAGTCCAAGCCGCAAGAAAAGAAGGGTAATGTGAAGTTGAAGAAGGAAATTGGAAAGTGGTGCGAGCTTCAAAAAATCACCTGGAACATCACTGATGAATGCCGCGCAAAATAATCATTATTGGTCAATCTTAAACAAAAATATTCAGACCCTAAATTGGAATCTAATTTAGAATAGGATAAGGGAAAGAAGATCGTCGATGCAGAACCTAGTGCTACCATCACAACTGCAAATATCCAACTAGAACAATTAGAGGAGATTGAGGAGGGGAATGCCTCTTCCATTCATAGATGTGGGTGAAGGGGACCCCTGTACATTTGATTATTGATAGAAGGATCTATAAGAACCTGATCTTAGCTAAGGTCATAAAGATATTTAATTTGTCGATAATGCCACACCCCCAAACATATGCCATTGGTTGGTTGAGCCAGGGATGATACCTTCACGCCAACAAGCAGTGTTTCCTATCCTATGGCACCAAGCCCTTCAAAGATGAGGTAAAATGTGATGTTTCCCCACTCAAAGTTTGTCATTTTATTTCAGGACAACCCTATATGTGGAAACATTATGTTGTTTATGAGTCTCAACCCTGTAGTTTCATTGTTACTTTAGGAGATCAACACTACAGGGTACCAGAAGTAGTTCTAACCACTGCAATTTCATTAATCTTGATAAAATAGAGACGAAAGGTAATCTCTCATACTATAAAGTTTTTCCTCTTTATTGTTGGATTAGAAGGTGAACGAAAAGTCACAACAACCACCACAACTTCAACAAGGGACTCTCTACACAACATAAGAAGGTGGACAAGGTTATAAAGGAATATAGAGAATCGATACCAAGAATCAATACCAAGAATAGGGTTATAAGTAGGTGGACAAAATCACTATAAAGAATCGATACCACCCTTGAATTGATGATATTCTTTATCAGCTCAAGGGTGTTGAGTTCTTTAGTAAAATTGATCTAAAGTCAAGCTACCACTAGGTTCCGACAAAACACAATCATTTATGGAAGACAACCTTCATATCTAAAGAAGGCCTTTTTGAGTGGTTGGTCATGCATTTTGGCTTGACTAATGCCCCAATGACATTCATGAGGATGATAGATGATATTTTGAGGTTGTTCACAAACTCGTTTGTGGATGTATATTTGAATGACATCCTCATATTTAGTTGGACCTAGGAAGAAAATTTGCAACACATTCAATGGGTCCTGAGCACCCAATGACAACACAAGTTATATAGCAATTTGGAGAAATGCTCATTCGACATGCAGATAATTCAATACTTAGGATACATCATGGATGAACATGGAGTGCATGTGGACTTAGCCAAGATTGTAGTTGACCATCTCGGATGAATTTGACAAAGCTTCGTAGCTTCCTGGGCCTTACCAAATTCTACCGTAGGTTTGTGTTGGGGTTCTCCCATAACACTTGGCCCTGAATTCAAGTGACCAAGGGTGGAGCTAAATCCAAGTTTTCTTGGTTTGAATCACAACAGAAAGAATTCTAGGATATGAAACACCAACTATGTTATGCATCACTCCTCATGTTGCTAGAACTACAACAACCATTTGAGATTGAAAATATGCCTCCGACTATGCTATCAGTTTATTCCTCCCTTAGCGGGTACATTCGATGGCCTATCATAGTGAAACACTATCTAATGTTCTTTTTAGACATCCCACCTATGACAAGGAGATGTAATCCATTGTACATACAGGTTAACAATGGAAGCATTGTATTCTGGGAAAGGAAAAGATTATCCACACTGATCACAAGCCTTTACAATTCATGCAGACACAAGGAAAGTTACATAAATACTTTCATCATAAGTGGTTTTCATAGTTGCAAAAATTCCACTTCTATATTAAGTACTAGAAGGGAAATTCCAACCATTTTACAAACCACATCAGTCGGCCCCCGATTGTGGTGCTAACCATAGTTCTTAACTCTTGTGGGAACAATACCTTTGAGTGGCCACAATTATACAAAAATTACTCTGACTTCATTGTTATTTATTAGACATTGAGTGCAAGGAAAAAAGTCTCATACTTCCACATCTAGGATGCACTCTTGTGCTATCTAGACCATCTTTGTGTTCCTTCAAGTGAGCATGAAAAGATAATTTGAGAGGCACATTATAGTTGGGTGGAAAGGAAATTTGGTGTGGAGAAGATAGTAGCAGTACTTCAGAAGTATTTGTACTAGCCAAAGTTTCGACATGACGTCTGTAGGTAAATCAGGTCGTGCATTTCCTGTGTCATCGCTAAACCATCCTTCAAGAAGCAAGGGTTGTACACTCTATCCCTACCCTAGACAATCCTTGGGAGTCATTATCCATCGATTACATGTCATATTTTCCCTCCACTCAACATGGTCATGATTGTGTCTTTGTGGTAACTTGTCGATCAATTCTCTAAGATGGATATTTTGGCACCATGTAAAAATAGTATCATAGTTGAGGCCAATGCTATGATCTTCTTGCATCATTTTTGGATTTATTTTGGGATACCAAAGACCATTATTTATGATAGGGACAACCAATTCCTCAGTACATTCTAGTCTATCCTATGGTCTCCAATGGACACCAAGTTAACCAAATCGACTGCCTTTCACCCCCAAACAGATGGGAAAAAGGAAGTGGTCAACATTATGATTGTGCATATCCTGTGCATGTGAAATTATAAGCATCCAGATACATGGGATGAGATCCTTCTATATGTTCAACATAGAAAAAAATATCCCTCCACAGATCTATTGGCCACAACCCTTTATAGGTGTGCATGAGGTTCCAACCATTGATGTAGCTCTACCCATTCCATCTTCACCAACAAAGTTCTGCCACACTCATACCAAGGAAAATAGAGCAACCAAATTTGTTTAATGGATATATCACCTCCAAGAACATGTTCATGATATGTCGTAGAAGGCCAATGCTAAGTACAAGCAATGACATGACCAACATCAAGTTCCACACAAGTTTTTGGTTGGTGACAAGGTATGGTTGCATTTTTAGAAAGAGTGCCTCATGACCCCCCACAAAAATCTTAGACCACTCTGATATGGTCCTTACACCATCACAAAGGATATGGACGAAAATGATTTCAAACTGAGTATTCCTCCTTTCCTTGGCTTGCACCTGGTATTTAATGTGGAGCTACTTCTACCATATTTCCCACCTCTATTGGACACCTCGGAGGTGGTTATGCAATTGGCCCCTACATAACTCAATCCAAATTGACTTGAACAAGCTGCAATAGATAGGATAATTGACAAAAAGATGAAGGGAACTTGCCATCATACATTATACAACTTTATTGGGCTATCAAAGTAGGACAACTTCTTCAACAAGGAAAATGGCTCACCAAGATTTAGATTCAACAAAAGTTTCCCCGTCTACTGCGAGAATTGTTATAATTTTAGAAGTTACAATTATCTTCTTTAACATTCATTAACAATTTCATGTAATAGGATCATTACAATTATCTTCTTTAACATTCATTAACAATTTCATGTAATAGGATCATTGAAAGATAAACAATCATAGAACACAAGATATATCTTGGGAAACCCTCATGGGGGAGAAAAATCAACAACCAATTCTTCAGTATAGATTCCTTCAACCAGTACAATGTCACGTTATATCTCTCCACAAATAGACCAAGACCAAGATACCAAAGACCAAGAAACCAAGACCTATTGCACTATACCTTCCTTGCTATGCTCCAAATACATAAGAGAAGGTGAGTTGTGTGTGTGTACAAATGAGAGGAACTCGAAATCTATTTGTACACATAATTGACTCCCGAAAAGACACAACCCTAAGAGGGGTTGTTTTGACTTTTACAATAAGGAAAACAATAAAATAATAATTTCTTTTGAGCCAATTTATACAATAAGATTACAATAACCTTCTTAAGGCTTGACCAATACAAATACAAAAGAATATCTTCCGTAGTTACATAAAAATATCAACACTCCCTCTTAACTAGGAATGTATTATGTGTTTCCACACGAGCTCATGATCATTGACTGTTGAACACATCATCATATATCCATAGTACAACATGAATTCATAGCCAATGCATCCAAGGCCTGTGGGTAGCTCTCAAATAGATTCAATATGTCACCATGACATCCACTACCTTGCAATGCATCTATACCTCATCATGTGAACCCATATGAATTCACAACCAATGCATCCAAGGCCTGTGGGTATCTCTCAAATAGCTATAACATGTCCCTAGGACATCCACTACCTCGTAATGCATATGTACCTCATCACTCCATATGAAGAGGGACCAATCCAAGCTTGTCCCTGAAGTGCTTGAATTTCATCATCGATAGTGGCTTGGTCAACACGTTCACAACCTGCTCCTTAGTAGTCGCGTACTGGAGCCTCACTGCTCCCCTCTGCACCATATCCCTGATATAGTGAACTGCTCCCCTCTGCACCATATCCCTGATATAGTGATATTTGATCTCGATATGCTTCGACCTGTTATGGAACACCAGATTCTCTAACAACTTCATGCAACTCTGGTTATCACACCAAATGCAGGTCACCTCCAGTTTGAGACCAAATAACCTAGACAACATCTTCCGAAGCCACAATTCTTCTCTACATGCTGCCACATATTCAACCTCAGTCATACTGATTGCTACACATGACTTCTTCCTGATGCTCCACGAAACCACACTGTAGCTTAGAATGAATCAATATGATGAAGTACTCTTCCAATAGGAATACCATCGGCCCAATCTAAATCTGAATATCCATATTACCCAAACTCATGGTCTGTCACATACCTGAGACCATAATCCAATGTACCCTCATTTTTTTAATTGTGACCAAATGAACTTGCCTGGGATGATCCATATATTGACTCAGGGTGTTCACATCAAAACATATATCCGGTCTCGTGTTCATCAAATACATCAACGAACCCACCATCTTCCTGTATAAAGTAACATATGTAGTCTCTGAAGTTGTATTATGTAACAACTTCAGTTTTGATACCATAAGTGTAGCCATTTCCTTGCAATCCAACATCCCAAACCTCTTAAGGATTTCCACTTCATACTTCCCTTGATTCATAAAGATCTCATCCTATCTCTGCCATACCTCGAGACACAAAAAGTAATGCATCATCATGAGTTCTTTCATCTCAAACTCAACAACCAGTTTTTTCTTACACTCTGAGATGAGATTTTCCACACTTGTTAGAAACATGTCATCCACATACAACAATAGTATTACTGAACCATCATCCACAACCTTAAATTAAAGGTTAGAATTTGCACTGTTCTTTGTAAATCCTAATCTCGTAAAAAAACTGTCGATCATGCCATACCATGCTCTGGGTGCCTGCTTTAATCCATATAAATCCTTCTTCAATATGCACACATGCGTTTCTATGTCATGTACCTCAAACCCTTGTGGATGTTCCACACATACTTCCTCTTTTATTTCACCATTCAAGAAGGTTGTCTTCACATCCATCTGATGCACTTTCCATTTCATTACTTCAGCCAAAGAAAGTATAGTCCTGATCGAGGTATATCTCTCCACGAGAGAAAATTTCTTCTCATATTCAATGCCCTCCTTCTAAGAGAATCCTCGAGCCAAAAATCTAGCCTTATAGTTTTCAGTACTTCCATCAGTTGCATGTTTCATCTTGTAGATCCATTTTGAACTTAGTACTAATTTCTCCTTTAGTTTGAGGACCACATATGAGACATCATTCATTACTATGGGATGATATTCCTCCCCCATGACATCCTTCCATACCCTATTGTTTTTAGCCTCTTCATAATTGGATGGTTCTGCATCCATGATATCACACAAACATTCCACATAGTTGGAATACAGTTTTAGCTTCTTACTTTCCCTGAGATAATTTTCTAGAGCACCGTATATTTCTGCATCTTTGATGAGTTCTTGTGCCCAATCTGGTCTTCTCTTGTGAAAAGGCATCTCTGCTGGCCTATGAGGTTATTCCATTTCATTATCCTCATGAATGACTTCCTCTGGTTCAACTGCTTCTGACTTTGGAACTCTAGTAACTTCATTCTCCTCCTCATGAATCTCTTTTGCACAATCCTGTTTTGATTTGTTGAAAGATACACTCTAATCGAAGGTGACATCTCGACTAATCTCAACTTTCCTATTACCGAGAATATATATCCTGTATGCCTTCGATGTGTCAATGCAACCAAAAAATATGCCATTCTTTCCGGATGGATCCAATTTTGTCCTCTTTTCCTTGGGGACATGCACAAATATGGGGAAGCCAAATATCCTTAGATAGATGACTTCCACATTCTCTCCTAAAACATCTCCTCTGCTGTCTTGTTTTTAAGTACTTTGTGGGGACTTCTGTTCTGCACGTACACTACAATATTTGTTGCTTCTTACCACATATGCATAGGCATATCTTAATCATGGATCATATCCTTCACTACTTCCATGATTGTCTGATTCTTCCTTTTTGCTACTCCATTCTGTTGAGGATTGTTAGAAGTAGAAATCTCCCTCTTAATCCCAACTTCCTTGCAATATTCTTTGAATT
>CBVK0101148315.1:10138-21400 GCA_900067695.1 Picea abies | reverse complement strand
AACATTACTAATCTAAATTAAAACTAATGGCCTAAAGCCGACATAAATAAAATAGCATTACTAATCTAATATGCCCCAATTAAGGGGTAATGAGCCAACATTAGGGCTTAACATTTTTGGGTTTTTGGGATTATGTAACGGGAATGGGATGTCATCCCGTGGGTTTACCAATGCTTAGGCCCACTTTTGTAATATATAAATAGACATCTAGGCGATGTAAGAAGAGGTCGCTACTCAGTTGTAAGCGTATGCTAAGTACAAATGTGGTTTGTAAGTGCTTTTTGTATAACTGTGAGAGACTTGCAGAGCTAAGTGCAAGTGGTTGTAAAAAACTGTGGAAGGCTTTGTGCTATACACAGGAAAGAGGATCTATAGAGGTGCGCAGATGTCCTGTACTAGGCGGAGTAGGATTTTGATGGCTCTGTGCTTGTAACCGATTGAATGAAGACAATAAAGAAGAAGAGTTGGTGGACGTAGCCCCAGGGTGGGGGTGAACCACGTAAACACAGTGTTGTTCTTCTTTGTGCCTTGTCTTGATGTGTTTATGTATTCTTTTGCTAAGTGCTTTGACAGAGATAGATAAATATGCTTATGCTTTGTGCTAATGATGTGTAATAATGTTAGATCTGACCTATGTGACTGTGCTTAGTGCTTGATATGCTAGATATAACCTGTCTGTTTATGATAAAGTAATTTAATACATCAGATCTGAGTGAGTGATGTGATTCTTTGTTCTATCTGCATAGTAGAGTAGTGGTTGAATATTAATGAACTGTCGGTGCTAAGTGCTCTGTTAAATATTATAATCATAGATCTGTGTCCCAGCTAAGGTTTCTGACACCTGAGTCCTGCAACCACCCCTGCCTCTACCTCGGGTGAGACTTCATTTTCTTCGCAGGTGTTGCCGAACAGGCCGATAGTTAGGGTTTTGTTGGTGTGTTGTTGTAGTGTTGAACCCTAGGTCTACCCCTATGCCAACATGACCCAACCATGCTATGTCATGAGAGAATGGGAGACATTGGAGAAAAAGTACTTCGAGCTATGCATAACAAAGGTATGGTTGAAGATTTTCCTAAATGTAATTTAGAAGTTGATTTTTGTGAACATTGTATATATGGAAAACAAATTCGAGTGAGGTTCCCATCTGAATCAACAAGGGCAACGTGGATTCTAGAGTTGGTTCATAGTGATGTGTTTGGCCATGTTTCAGTTCCTTCACTTGGTGGATGCCTGTATTATGTCTCATTCATAGATGACTTTTCCAGGGAAACATGGATATATTTCCCGAGGAAGAAATCAGAGGTTTTCAAGAAATTCAAAGAGTTTAAATCTCTTGTAGAAAACCAAATAGATAATAAGATTAAGGCATTGAGAACTAACAACATTGGTTGGTGAATTCTTTGGAAAAGAATTTGATCAGTTCTGCAAGCAGTGTGGCATAGCATGCCACAATACCACACCATATACCCCACAAAAAAATGGAGTTTTTGAGAGAATGAACAGAACATTGATGGACAAGGCAAGGAGCATGCTCAATGGTGTTGGGCTCGCACAATAATTATGGGTGGAGGCAGTCGACACTGCAAAATATCTATTGAATATGTATCCTTCATCGGTGCTAGTCGAAATGACTCCACATGAGGTATGGTTTGTTAAGAAGCCTTTGGTTTCACATATCAAACTATTTGGCCGTGATGCATTTGCGCATGTTCACAAGGAAAAGAGGAGCAAGTTGGATAATAATGCAGTCAAGTGTATTTTCATTGGATACAAAGAAGGAATGAAAGGATATAAGATTTGTTATTCTGCATCAAGGAAAACAATGTACAGTCAAGATGTGGTATTCATAGAAGTCATAAGTAAGTCTGAGCCTGAAGAAATTGTTTAGACCAAGAATAATCCAAAGAAGGTGTGGTTTGAACTGAGGAATGAAGAAGATGATTCAGATGAGTCGACTAAATCAGAAGAAGAGGTGGAACAACCAACCTCGGTCATAAGGAGGTCAGAATGAGTAAGAAAACTAGTCGAAAGGTATATTCTGCCCGACTTCAATTCTAGATTCGTGTTAACTGCCACCAACGGTAAGCCAAACTTGGTCGGGGAGGCAATCAACTCAGTAGAGGGAAAACTCTGGAAGGACGCCATGGTCGAAGAGATGGAATCCTTTCATAATAATGGGACGTGGGACTTAGTCAAATTACCTAGTGGAAGAAATCTTGTTGATAGCAAATGGGTATTCAAGAAGAATATGAACGCAACAGGTCAAGTTGAGAAATTAAAAGATCATCTGGTAGTGAAAGGATATTCCCAAGTCGAGGGAGTCGACTTCGGTGATATTTTTTCCCATTTTGCAAGATTAACTTCCATTAGAGTACTAATGTATCTGGTTGCATCATTTGATCTAGAAATAGAATAGATCGATGTAAAGACAACATTCCTACATGGGGAATTGGAAGAAGAAATCTACATGAAATTGCGTGAAGGATTTGTAGTAAAGGGCAAGAAAGATTTGGTGTGCAAACTGAAAAGATCCCTTTATGGTATAAAGAAATCACCAAGGATGTGGTACCAAAAGTTCGACAGATACATCCTTAGTTTGGGGTTTGTGAGAAGAAAAGATGATCATTTTATATATTCCAAAGAAGAAGGTGGGCATTTCATATATGTAGAATTGTATGTCGACAACATGTTGCTGATTGGAAACAACATGAATGAAATAAAGGAGGTGAAGAAGAAACTATCATCCAAGTTCAACATGAAGGATCTTGGTGTAGTGAAATTCATTATGGGAATGGAGATCAAGAGAGATCGAGCAACCAGAAAGCTCTGGTTGAACCAGAAGAAGTATATTGAAACAATATTGAAACGTTTCAACATGCATGATTGCAAACCTATGAAGGTGCTAATTCTTGTGGGAGCAATGTTAATTGTTGAACAGTGTCCAAGGACGCAGGAGGAAATAGAGGACATGGCACGTGTTACCTATGCAAGTGTTGTTGGTAGTCTAATGTATGCGATGATCTGCACTCGACCTGAAATTTCCCATGTAGTGGGAGTGTTGAGTAGATACATGTCGACACCTGGGAAGGAGCACTAGAAAACTGTCAAGAGAGTATTTAGGTATTTGTGTGGCACAAAATATTATGCTATATGCTACCAAGGAAAACCCGGAGGTGACAGTGAATTAAATGTACATGGCCTTCTCAACACTGACTAGGCTGGAGATTTGGACCGACGAAGGTCAACTAGTGGATATGTGTTCAAGATGTTCAGTATAGAAATCAGCTGGATGAGTAAGCGACAAGTGGTCATAGCCTTGTCAACAAAAAAAATTTAATACATGGCAACCACTCATGGAAGTAAAGAAGCAATATGGTTGCAAAGGTTATGTTCAAGAATTTGTTTTGAGCATAGAGCTATGAAGATAAGTTATGATGGTCAAAGTACAATATTTCTAGAAAAGAACCCAACTTATCATTCTAAGACTAAGCACATTGATGTACAATACCATTTCATGAGAGACATGGTGGAAAACAAAAAGGCGTTGCTGGAGAAACTAGACACATTGGAAAACATAACAGACTCTTTGACCAAATCTGTGAGTGTTATGAAGTTCTCTTGGTGTAGAGAGGCAATGGGTCTTGGCCCTCGACCAAGTTTTGGAGAACCTTGGTCGTATGTTTGACCATTTTTGGGACTTTGACATGCTAGTCGAAGGCGATGAACCCAGGCAAAGTGGAGATCATGAGATCTCGCCCCCTTTTGTGGGATTTTTGTGGGATTAGGGTTTATGTAACGGGTATGGGATGTCGGCCCATGGGTTTACCCATGTTTAGGCCTCATTTGTAATGTATAAATAAGTGGTTGAGTGATGTAAGAGTGGTTGCGACTGCTATTGTTGGATTTTGCTAAGTGCTAGAGTTTGATCTATGTGATTGTATATGCCAGTGTGCTAAGTGTGGATAGTTGTGGATGCTTTGTGCTTACTATATGTTGAGACTTGCAGAGATAAGTGCAAGCACTTGTAAGTGTTGTGTGCACAAATTGTGCAAAGGCTCTGTGCTTGGACCTAGCTCAGGGAAGGAGGATCTCGAGAGGTGTGCGCAGATATCTTGTCCTATGCGGAGTTGGTTTGTGGCTATGTGCATGTAAGGATATTGAAAGAAGATAATAAAGAAGAAGAAGATTTGGTAGACGTAGCCCCACACTGGGGTGAGCCACGTATATCCTGTGCTATTGTGTTTTGTGCTATATTTTTCTTTTATTTTCTTAGTGCACTGTTATGAGAGGTAGATCTATGAATGCTTAGTGCTTTATGATGTGAATGAATGCTAGATTTGATTTAATGCTATTTGCTAAGTGAATGAAAGTATTAGATCTTGGTTAATACTGTGTTGTTCTATAATTAGGGTTTAGCCTGCGATGTGAATACGGGTTAAAGACTAATGAATGTTACTGGCTAAGTGATCTATTAAGTATTGTGATCATAGATCTATGTCCCAGCTAGGTTGTAGACGCTTGATTCCTACAACCCCCCTACCTCTACCTCGGGTGAGACTTCATCTTCTTTGCAGATGTTACCGAAAGGGCAGGTAGTTAAGGTTTTGTTGGTGCATTGTTGAAGCATTGAACCCTGGGTCTTCCCCTGTGCCAACAAATGGTTCCATTTCCAGGACCTGAAACTGTGATTGCTAGGAACTGAAGAAAAGAGAAAGATTTGTGCATAGATCCATTGCTATAGTGCGTAGTATTCTACTTGACTTTTGAATCTTTGTGCTAAGAAAGGAACCAAATCTGGAGAAAAGAGGTAAGATCTTAAAGCTTTGTGCTCTGATAAAGGTAAGATAAGTGGAAATTTTTGCTTCGAAAGTATGAATCTAGGTATGTTTGATAGCTTTTGTCCTAGTCTGAAAACTAGGGAACAACTAGAAGAAAGAGGATTTGATATGAATATCTCTGAAAGAAATAGTGAAAGATATGTTATTCCTATGCATAGAAAGAATTTTTGGACTAACAAATGGATGCAGGATCCTAGAAAGAATTTTTTGCAGGTCCATCACTGTGATCCCAATGCACAGTACAGGAAAAGTTGGGGATCATTTAGAGAAAGAGAGGATTAACATTGTGTTATAACTACAGAATACCGAGACATCTTGCTAAGGAATTCCCTGGTAGAGGTCTTACTTGTCTTTGTTGTAAAATTGTTGGTCATGAAGTTTTGGATTGCCCTAGAATGATTGCCAAGGTTGAAAAGATGAATATGAGACAAGAAAACCATGAAGAAGGTCAAGAGACTAAGAATATGTTAGAGAACCAGAAAGAATCAGAGGCTATATTATTGCAGATGAAGGAAACCCTGAATGCTCACATAGACATTAATATACCAGAGATCTTAAAAGAGAAGCGATGCATAGAAACAAGAATAGGAAACTTCAACATAGACTGTGTTTTGGATGAAGAAACATAGGTGAATATTATTCTAGAAAGTACTTGGGAAATTTTGGGAAAGCCTGTTATGATTAATTTATTGGGAAGGATAGGATTGTTTAAAGGAAAGATGATAACCCTATGTGGAAGACTTACTCATGTACCTATGATAGCCCATGGAACATCAACAAAAGAAGAATTTGAGGTCATTAAGTTTGTTGAGAACATCGTGCCTTTTTCACTTTTGTTAGGAAGGACCTAGATTGAGAAAGATAAGACCCGAAGGAAAGAAGAGAATGAAGCCATAGAACAGAAAAAGCAAGAAGTAAGGGACTTCATAGCCAAGAAAATAGAATGGTTGATAAAAGAATAAGAGGACAAGTCAAAGCAACTAAGGATCAGAGACCTAGCTGTCAAAGTTGAAAGAACACAAGAAGGCTTAAAGAACTTATCCATGCAGGAGAGAAGAGAACCTACCCCACAAATAGTAAGAGAAGAAGTATTACCCTTGAATCCTTTGAAAGACCATCAACAATGCAAAGTTCCTATGCTAAGAGAAGATAAGAATAAGAATGGAAAGAGGAATCTAGAGACGTAGATCACAGGAAAGAAAGCAAGAAATATCAGTAAGAAGAAAGCAAAGCTAGAAAAAATGTAGGAAGTTCTAGGGAGGACTTCGCAAAAGAAAGGCTTGTAGAACTTGAACCTCGCCAGAATAGCAGAACAACGTTGACTGGCACTTCGCCACAACAAAGCAATATGATCATTGGAGGCATCCCGACCATTAGAATGATGCTCCAGAATGGCTAGAAACACAATTATTGCCGGAAAGATCGCCATTGGACCATTGGGACCATGCCACAACAGATGGAATCGTATTTATTGAGGCAGTTCAACCCATTGAAGGAATCTATTACGACATTGCCTATTTAATCCGTTGAATGTCTCACCGGGGACACTTTTTCCAATTGTGATTATCCGAGCCCATAGAGAACTGATAGCTATCGCAATGTGCTTATTGAGACTTCGCCACCCATTTTACCTTGAGTGTTTGTTTGCCTACCGGAGATATCTGATCTCGAGCGTGTATGTCAGATGACCTTAGAGCAGTAGAGAAGTCTGTGGAGGAGATCCTGATAGACCTTATCGATGAGAAGGTCATGTCCGTAGGAGTATAGGCCTCACTGATGAAAGGATTGCAAGCATCCCCATCGACTACTTGTCAATCTAGGTCATCCCGAACTGCGACAGAGAAAAGAAGCAAACATCGCTATGACCTGGCGAATGCGAAGCTCATCCCATCGGTCTTTCTCGACTACAACCCGCCTCTAGCTGGTGTGGTTAGTCGTGACAATGTCCTGAGAGATTTTGACTATACACTCATCACTGGGTACCTTCCAAATGGGATACGCGCAGTTGAACCACATCTCAGACTGATCCCTGATATTAAGATCAACGACTTTAACCTAGGAGACAGGAAGAATTATGTGCTACTCGCACCGCATAAGTACTTGACAAAGACAACTGGGAAGAAACCGAATATAGTTCCCCAGCCACGAACCATGGACATCACGAGATCAATGATATTTAATGTGATGAAGATACCACACTTCGACAAACATTAGTAGGTTAAAGCATGCGTTAAACTCCTCCTGTCGTGCTTCCATGGCAGGTATCTGTGGTTAGATAGGCACATCATTGTAGATCCAATGTTGATCCACTGGATCACTGGATTGAGCATGCAAGGACCAAACCCTCATCATTTTTACCCAAGGAAGGCTACAGATCGCTCTCTGGTGCAGCGAATCAAGGAGACATATGACGATGTGGAGAAGGGGAAGTGAGGCTACAAGGTAGCCTCCATCCAAAATGGCGTAGTGTGCCTAGCTTGTCAGTTGATAGTAGGCAATATTGTCAGGAAGAACAAACCAACGCAAGTCACGGGGTTCGTCGTCGACCTCGCAAGAAAATGCGTTGAAGGGATGCAGATGAACTGGGCGAGCTACCTCATCAACCAATTGGAGCAGGATTGTCGCAAAGCACAGGACCAAGGCTATGAGTTTCACTTCAGTTGGTTGTTGATTCTCGTTGCCTTTGTCACTTGGGAGAAGCTAGAGCGAGCGACCTTCCTGGAAGTCGAGCCGTCTGAACCACTGGCTGAGAGGTTCACCACCTTGTGGTACTCGAGCGATATGGAAAAGCAGTGACAGTTGAACGTTGTCTTCCACACGTACTATCTATAGCTCATGCAATCCATTGAGTCATTCCCCTGAATGACTCCGAATACACTCCATCAGTTCAAGCCACTCGCAAAGTTCTGCACAGACTGACACTTTGTATATATCACTGCACATAGGGATGAAAGGAAGGAGGAGCTAAAATCCTACTATAAGTTGACCAAGGAATACCTACAAGAGATAACCAAGGAATGGTTGGTTGAATTTCGTGTACCAGTCGAAGATGCAGAGCTCTCCAACCCCGATATCATCGGAAGTTCTGTAGTCACCCGAGAATAATATGATGGACCGAGAAACGCTAAGAGGAAGAAGAAGAAGGAAGAAGTGCAGGAGATAAACAACGCATTAGAGGAAACTACATCTGATTCACCTGGAGGAGGAGGAGATGATGAAGTAGACCAAGAAGAGGACGAAGGGGAAGAAGACAAGCAGGAAAAGGGTGAAGTGACACCACCTAAAGATCCCCTTACAGAGGCTGAGACATCCAATAAAAGGAAGGTTTCTCCAAAAAAACCCACAGCATGGAAGAAGTCAAGAGCCAATAAGTCTCAGTCATAGAACATACTCAGGGTGGATGATATTGACCTCATCATCATAGCTATATCAGACACTTCGGAGGACATTTTGCAGTGAAACGAAACCAAATAAGAGACAATGTATGACAGGATCGAGGCAGAGCTCAAAGGAGTACAACAGGCTCTCTATTCGAGCCACACAGTGTCTACTGCTGGAAGGAGAGATAGCTAAAATCCAAGTGGGGAAGCTCGTTGAATCCATTCAACAACTTCAAGCAAGAGTAGCAGAGTTGGAACTGCAAGAAGTGTCAATCAATCTGCAGGAGGTGCGAGATCAAAGGGAAGAAACTGCCAGGAGCGCAGTAGAAAGAATCAAGGAATTAGCCTTAGAATGAAAGCAATTGAGTGCCCGAAGTGCGCATACCTATGAGTGCCTCGCAGAAAACTCGAAACTGAGGACATTGGAGTCACAGCTCCAGGAGGCAAAGCAACAGGCATCAACAGTGCAAGCGCAACTGAAGCTGCTTACAACAATAGAGAAGATGAAAAGGGCACAGGAGGTGCGTGCAGTTTAGCAACAGGTCAATGACATCCAGAGTAGAGTCATGGAAGTGACCCAGAGACTCCAGCCAGCGCAAGATGGAGCCTACACCATTTTTAAAGAGATCAAGGGACAAGGTGCACGGCTGGAACAAGTGGTCACCATAGTGGAATAGCGCTTGGAAGGACTTGTCACCGATAAATTCATTCAAGAGTTCGATGAGCAAGAGGCTTTGGCGAAGTAGCAAGTCGAGGCAACTCGAGCCAAGATCGAGGCCTTCAAAGCATAATTGCATAGATCGAAGTGACTCGGGATGAGTCACAGGTGAGTGTTGGGGGCATGTTGGCCCTTAACCAAGTTTTGGAGAACCTTGGTCGTATGTTTGACCATTTTTTGGACTTCGACATGCTGGTTGAAGATGGAGCACCCAGGCGAAGCGGAGATCATGGGATCTCACCCCCTTTTGCGGGCTTTTTGTGGGATTATGGTTTATGTAACAGGTATGGGATGTCGGCCCATGGGTTTGCCCATGTTTAGGCCTCATTTGTAATGTATAAATAAGTGGTTGAGTGATGTAAGAGTGTCTAAGGATGACATTGTTGGGTTTTGCTAAGTGCTAGAGTTTGATATATGTGATTGTATAGGCCTGTGTGCTAAGTGGGGATAGTTGTGAATGCTTTGTGCTTACTTTATGTTGAGACTTGTAGAGCTAAGTGCAAGCGCTTGTAAGTGCTGTGTGCACAAACTGTGTAAAGGCTTTGTGCTTGGACCTAGCTTAGGGAAGGAGGATCTGGCGAGGTGCGCGCAGATCTCCTATCCTATGCGGAGTTGGTTTGTGGCTTTGTGCATGTAAGGAGATTGAAATAAGATAATAAAGAATAAGAATAGTTGGTGGATGTAGCCCCACACTGAGGTGAACCACATATATCTTGTTTCATTGTGCTTTGTGCTATATTGTTCTTGTATTTTCTTAGCGCACTATTATGAGAGGTAGATCTATGAATTCTTAGTGCTTTGTGATGTGAATGAATGCTAGATCTGAGTTAAGGTTATGTGCTAAGTGAATGAAAGTATTAGATATTGGTTAATATTGTGTTGTTTTGTAATTAGGGTTTAACCTGTGATGTGAATACAGGTTAAAGACTAATGAAGGCTACTAGATAAGTTCTCTATAAAGTATTGTGATCATAGATATGTGTCCTAGCTAGGTTGTAGAAGCTTGAGTCCTGCAACCCCCCCTGCCTCTACCTCGGGTGAGACTTCATCTACTTCGCAGGTGTTGCCAAAAGGGCCAATAGTTAGGGTTTTGTTGGTGTGTTGTTGAAGCGTTGAACCCTGGGTATGACCCTATGCTAAAAATGGACATTTCTTCCCTAGGTATGTGAACGAGAGTTCAAAGGTCTCTTGGTTTCAACAAAGAAAACAATAAGTGGGAGAATGTTGGGTTGTTATATTCTTTGTAGTGAAATTATAGTCAAGGTGGATCGATTGATAGTCGAAGTGGAAGGAATTGACAGCAAGACGAAGCTCAAGGTGGCTCAACCGGGTAAATTCTAAGTCGAAAACATTGACGACAAGTTGAATGTCAAGGTGGTTCAATCGGGTAAATTCAAAGTCAAAGACATCAACAACAAGTTGAAGAGGTCAACCAACAAGAGGACTACAAGAAAGTGTGTGGCAACTGACTAAATATCGAATGAAGGTTGACTAGTATTCGATTGGTAATCTGACTTGGTATTCAACTGTAACAAAATCCAAAGATTCGCAGGATTTATATCCAATGATCTGCGTGGAACTATAACCATTTTTGGGTGCCTTTTCTTTAGGGTTTTGCCTATTGTAAATCCTACAAAGAAGGTGTGTTGTAATGTTGTAAAAGCTAATGGCTAATTGCCAATAGATGATGAAATCGTAGAGGTTGTTGTTCATGTAGATATAAGTTGGAATTGGCTACAAGGTTGTTCTTGTGTAAAGCAAGAAGGTATGATTTCCAATAAGGTATTTCTAATGAAGCGATTATTTACTATGAAGATGTCAGAAGGTGGGTTTGTTTCTGATCATTTAAATGAATTTAATATGGTTACTAATCAACTAAGTTCTGTAAAAGTGGACTTTGATGATGAGGTCGGGGCTCTTCTAATCATGTGCTCATTGCCAGAAAGTTGGAATGGCTTGGTCATGGTTGTAAGTAACTTTGTCTATGGTTTAAACACTCTAAAATTTGATGATGTTGTTGGTGTTATCCTTAGAGAGGAAATGCGATGAAAAATCACAGGTGAGACATCATGCAATGCATTGACCATGGAGAACAGGGGAAGACAAAAGGATAGAGGAAAGGGATCAGGGAACCATGTGAATTCTAGGAAGGGAAGATCCAAATCTAGACTAGGAAATACAGAGTGATGGAATTGTGGGAAGAAAGGGAATCTTAAGAAAGACTACAAAGCTCCAAAGAAACAAAGAGATGGACAACGAGAGAAAATTTAGGAAGCAAATGTAACAAGTGATGTGTTACAAGATGTTTTGATTCTTTCTGTAGATA
>CBVK0101148310.1:0-20013 GCA_900067695.1 Picea abies | reverse complement strand
AATGGAAGAAGAAATAATTGCATTGAAAATCCAACTTGAAGAAGCAAAGAACATAAGAGGTCATGAAGTCTCAGATAATGAAGAAAGAAGAAGAGGTTGAGAATATTGAATAAGAAGTTGTCACACTAAGAGTCAAAATCGACAAGCTCAACAAGAAAGTTTAAGAGACATAAACATCCACATCAATTGTAGAGAATGAAGAGAAGCACTCTACGTTGCTAGAAAAGAAGAATGAAGAAAATAGAAAGAGTTATGCAAAAGTACTCAAAGGAATGAATCATGGTCAACCAGAATCTAAGAAAACTATTGAACATACATCTTCAAGAATACCATCCATGTTCAAGTCACAAAAAAGCTTCAATCATGATCATGATCAGTCAAAGAAAAAATTCAGAAGGAATACGCCACAAAGAAGATCATTCACTCCCAGGTATGAAAATTTATTTTATGGTCATTGTTTTTATTGCACTAACTTTGGAAATAAGGTTGTAGATTGAAGGGATTATAAAAGAAATGTTCAAGCAGACCGTGCCTATGTGGTCGCACGTAACATTGAGTGTTACAAATGTCATAACAATGGACACATAGCCAGTGATTGTAGAAGCATGATCGATACTTCCATGAAAGAGAATATTGATATCAGATATAAGAAAGCATGGATAAGAAAATAGGAAGACCAGGTGAACAAAGACTAGGTACCAGAGATCGCAAGATTGACAATAAAACGAGATGAAAAAAATTCTATAGAGAAAAGGAAAGATGTTAGATACATAAAGGTTTGAAAAATAACTGAAAGAAAGGAAGGACAGGTAAATAAGGAACAGGTTCAAGAGATTCTACTTTCAGACATTGTAGTGAAAGAGAATCCACAGATAGAAAGAAAGAAGTCAGAGCTCAGAGAGATAATGAATCTACCAATGAAGATGATGATGAATCTACCAATGAAGATGATGATGAATACACATCAGAGCAGGAATTGTTCTGAGCCATACGGCTTAGAGACTCCCAAGTAATATGAATATTCGACAGGGGGGGTCTATGCGATAGCTATGATAGACCAAAGAACCATCCTTTGAGTAGCTTGCAGAGTTTGAGAAGACATATTCAGAGAAATCAGTTAGCATAAGTATAGTTTGATATTATAATGATAAATGGGTTAGCATTATGGACAGTTGCACAAGTAGATTCTTGGACAGTATGGACATAGATGGATTTGTAAGAAGACTTAGCAGGTTTTAATAGATATATGATAGTGGACGAGAGCATGGATTCATAGATTGGTTCAGAGAGTGGTTCAAAGACAAAGGAACATTATCGTAATGGATGATAATTACATAGGAAATGGCTCAAACAATAGTAATGGATTACAAATTGACAGATATTTTTTGGACACAGGTAGTGCATACATCAATTCACATTCAAAACAGAGTAATGCTTAGAAAAAACACTGATAAAACTCCCTACGAGCTATGGAAAGGAAGACGAACAAATGTGAATCACTTCATATTTTTTGGAAGAAAATGCTACATCAAAAGAGAAGATGGAAAAATGGGAAAGTTTGACTCTCGTGTGGACAAAGGAATACTTGTTGGTTACTCAAGTACAAGGAAAGCATACAAGTGTTACAATCTAAGATTAAACAAAGTTTTGGAAAGCATCAACGTAACAATCGATGAAACAGGCAGACCAGAATCATAGGAAGAAGAAAACAAATCAATGGAACAACTTTTCAAAGAAGAAGATGAAAAATAAGTAGAAGAGGAAGATGAAGATGAAGAGAATCTGATAGATGCAGAAGAGCAAGTCCAACAAGTATCTCCAAAGACACCCAGTAAATGAGTACAGAAGAATCATCCTTCAGATCAAATTATCAGGAACAAAGATGCAGGAGTTGAGACTAGAAGAAGAATCCGTTCACCAGAACAAATACACCTAGCACTCTTATCTACAATTGAACCAAACAGTTTTGAAGAAGCCAGTAAGGATGGATTTTGGAATAAGGCCATGAATGAAGAATTGGATAAAATAGAGAAAAATGACACTTGGGAATTGGTTCCAAGTCCAAAGAATAAGAATGTGATCGACACAAAATGGGTTTTAGGAATAAATTGAATGAATATGGACAGGTTACAAGGAACAAAGCTAGATTGGTATGTAAAGGATATGCACAGATTAAAGGAATCGACTTTGAAGAGACATTTGCCCCAGTTGCCAGAATGGAAGCAATTCGTTTTCTTTTAGCTTATGCATGCTCCAAAAATGTTAAAGTATATCAGATGGATGTAAAATTAGCTTTTCTGAATGGGGAACTTGAAGAAGAAGTCTACATTGAACAACTAGAAGGATTTCAATTGTTAGAGAACACAGACTATGTGTGTAAATTAAAGAATGCCTTGTATGGTCTAAAACAGGCTCCTAGAGCATGGTACTCTATACTGGATAAGTATCTGCAATAGGTAGGGTTCAAAAAAATAAGTGCAGACAACAACCTCTACATCAAGGTAAGTCAAGGTAATCTTTTGTTAATTGAAGTTTATTCTGATGATATTATTTTTGGTAGTGATGATGACAGGTTAAGCCATAAATTTGCAAAAGACATGAAGAATGAATTTGAAATGTCGTTACTTGGAGAAATATCTTTCTTTCTGGGAATTCAGATACGTCAAAGCAACCAAGGAATTTTTATTTCTCAAACCAAGTATATCAAAGAAATGCTAAAGAGGTTTGGAATGGAAAATTGCAAACCAGTTATCACTCCCATGCAAGCTAGATGTAAGTTGAGCAAATATGATGATGATTCAAAGTCTACAAATCAGAGGCAATATAGGTAAATGATTGGCATCCTATTATATGTGACAACATCTAGACCAGATGTAATGTAGGCAGTTGGACAGGTGGTACGATTTGAAGCAACACCAAAGGAATCACATGTATTAGCAGTAAAGAGGATCTTAAGATATCTCAAAGGAACATAGGAGTTTGGATTATGGTATCCAAAAGGAAAATATCTATCACTTATTTCCTATATAGATGCATATTGGGCAGGTTGTATTGATGACCGACGAAGCATCAGTGGAGCAATGTTCTACTTAGGTGAGTGTTTGGTATCATGGCTGTTATCACTGAAATTTCGTCTGCACATGGAAACAAGAACTCAGCATCATCAAACAACAATGAAGTCATTCATGGCCCTGGATTAATCTTACAACATTAGAAAAAAGGTCAAAAACTATACAAAGTAGTGAAAAATTGAAGAGCGCTTTACAGAAGTTGGGCGCGCGCGCACATGCGCGGAATAGAAACGTTGTATGCGCACATACACACACGATGCGCGACTGTTAGCACAAAAATCTGTGCACCTGCTAAACGACACATTTATTGAAGTGGTCGGCCTCCCAACCACTTATGGATTAGCTCCCAAACCGATTTGACCCTCAAATCTGAGCTAAATCCGAATGGTAGGCTGGTCAAAGACCTAATAATGCCCTAAAGAGCCTCTTTTCACACTACAAAGGAGTTACATAATAACCCAATGCAATGCTATAAAAAGCCATGAATGGACCTCATTGTCTCAAGGAATTTCATGTAATGTTATGCTGCCTATATTGTTTTAAGGACTCCATCCTTGACAAGAGCACTTTGGCACCATTTCATTGAGCAATCCACCTCTCCATTGAGTGGATTTGCAAGGAGTTCTTTCACCACCATTTTCATTTTTCTTGTTGTAAGGAGAGCAAGCTTGTGAGGTTCCAAGAGCCTTCCCTTGGAGGAAGAAGGGACTCATAGTCCCCTTTCTTCTTGGTGCTTTGATTTCATCAATAAATCATCCTAAAAAAACATTGGTGACATGGGTCTTTTTGTGTTTGTTATCTCTATATCCCTATGCTTATGATTTCCTTTTGTATTAGTTTAATTCTTTCTTATAGTTTTGTTTTTCTTTTTCTAACTCTTTCCTCTACAGCTGTCATGCTCAGTAGGACCCAACTGGGCATGTAAGCACCTTTTATTTTCTCACCAAGGTGACGAAAAGGGTGCAACAGATTGGCGACTCCACTGGGGAAAGGTATCAAATTCCTACCTCATTTGGGTTTATTTTGCTCTTATTTTAGTTTGATTAACTTGTAGGTGCACAAACCGGCCTAGGCCAACCTGCCAACCATCCAATTCAGAGGAGAATTGAGAGAAATCCATCCGTATTTTTTTTGTCTCGGTCGTTTGTCACAGGTGCGCGGGTATTCTACCCCATAGACGCGCATCAGGCATGCATGCGCTTAAGCCACAACCTTTCTCTGCGCGCATGCACTTTCTGACTCATCTCTGTTCACGCACCTGCGCTCTGTGCGCCTCTGTCTGCACTAGAGGCGACGCATTTAAGCAAAATTTCACATTGTAAGTTGTTGGGATGTGGGGAGGGCCATTTGTCTTCTTAAAATTGATGTCAAGCATGCTCTAAATACTGCACCACACTTAGTCCCCTCATCATATAAAGGGGTTATTCAAGCACACATAGGCGCTTAGGAGGATAAAAATCAATTTCCCTTATTTGATTTTTGCCACATGGATGGCTTGTTTTGACGTACAATCTAAGGTGAACATCAGTTTTAATCACATCTAAGCTTACATTGGGACTAGAAGTTGAATTACCAATCACTTAGTATGCTCTTCTCTCGCGCCTTCAAGCGACCTTGAGAATCAAAAAAATATTGGGGAACAATTTCATCTCCCTTAACAAAATTTAAAAGCCTTTAGGAGAGGACAACGACCCTTCTTGGGACCCCTCTTAGTTTTATTTTTCAAACGTATCTTAATATTGTAATGGGCCCATACATGCCCACATGCTACAAAGATAGGATAGTGTTTGAAATTGTTTCTTTCTTAGACCAAAACACTAAGAGAGTTTAAAGGTTGGTAACGGGCCCATACATGCCCACATGTTCAATCTAGGATAGTTTCAAGATTTTTCTAGAATACATCAGAATAGAGAGTTAAAGGATAGTAACGGACCCACATGTCCACATGCTAGCTTCCTAGGGCTTTTGAATTCCACAAGGTTGTACCAAAGGCATTTAGTTAATTAGGTAATCAAACTCTTGTAAGGACCAAACGAAGTCCACATGCAGCAAGGTGACATCTAATTCACTAAAATTGACACACTTTCACTCACACACAAAAGTCACTCATCACTCACATAGCTTCTTCTTGAAATGTGGAGGTCTAAGTAAGTTTCCTCCAAAGGGATTCTGAAAATACCCCATCTTTTCTCGACAGGACTATCCACTCCCATTTTTAAATTCAACGAGGTTGGTTTGCACCCCCAACCTAACAAAACAACTTCATCTAAAAACTTTCTAAAAACTCACTAAGTTTTCCTCCACAGGAGGTGCCAAAAGAAATTTTTTAGTCTAGGTAGGATTTCGGGGATAGGCATCCAAATAACTCCCCGCTATCTGGTTCTCACATTGTCAAAACATAGAAGTTGTCAAATAGGGAACTTAAAATCCTCCAAGTCAAGTGTTCCAATCACCATAAGGTAGGGAGATACCCGTGAAGGGTTGAAGGCCGAGGTACAGTTTTTCTGTGCATCCCCCCTTGAGGCACCCACCTCTTGGACGGGATCCAGCCCGTGACCCATTTCTTAGGCCGAAAATCTAAATGCCGCACTTTGACCGAGGTACCTAGTGACCAACTTTAGGACATCTACCCAGGTGGAAATTGTGGGCTGCAATTGCACCTTGATTGGATTTTGTGTGGCTATTGGGAAATATCGCCAACTCTTTCGGGATATGCCCCCTTTACCCCTCATTATAACCAATTATTTCATCCTTCACTAGTTTCTCTTCCGGTGACTTCAGACCCCACTGTTGAGTACTATTGGAAGGTCCAGTGCTATTTGAGAGGAAGGACATTACGTCTTCTAGGACATGAGCATTTGCTTTCTTTTGTTTCCCCCGCGCAGAAAAAATCCACTTACCCATATATATCCTTCTTTCTCATTTTATGTATGATTCACATCTGATTACAGTTTGATTTGGATATATATATTGTGTAACCATTCAATGCAAAGGCTTTTGTTTCTATATTTCTCTCACCACTTGTTGCACATATTCACATAGCTAGTCTGACATCATAGGGGAACCATAGAACCCCCGTCATTCACGATGCTTGCTCAACCTCCCTCCTATCTTAGGAGGAGTATCTGGTTGTACCCTCTCATCGGTACCTCCTTAACACACTCCTGTGAGTGCTACTATCTTAGGATCAGCTCTGCTTGGTTCTACATTACTTGGGTCTACTTCCCAAGGTCATCCATTCACCCGCTCTCCTTTACATGGAAGCGGGGGACCCACTTCCTCTCAAGGAGGGAGCACCAACCCACCTAGTCCCCATCAAGGGTCAGGTTCACAACACACCATGGCTAGAGCTAACCCTCCCCCCCCACTACAGATGCCATATTTGGCCTCTCTCAACATACTGGATCTCACCAAACTCACCAATGATCCTATATTGCATGACACCACATGGCCTGCAATGCCAACAAAACTTCCTTCAGAGATACCAAAGTTTGAAGGAAAGGCAGGGGATGACCCCGCCAACCATGTCATGACCTTTCATCTATGGTGTTATTCCAATAACATTATGGATGATTCCATCAGACTGTGATTATTTCAACGCACACTCACTGGCCCATCAGCCAAATGGTATGTCGAAGAGAAATCAGGGTCCCACGCGACCTTTGAGTCATTGGCCAAAGAATTCTTGACCTTCTTCCAATTACCCATCTGCCACGACAATGGCCTAGAACTATTGTCTAACTTCAAACAAACCTCAGCCACACACATCGCTAACCACATTCATGAGTGGCATAGGCGACGTAGTTTGTGTAAAGCAGAAACCACCAAGCAACAATGTCTCGACTGGTTTCTTAGATCACTTGTCTCTCTCCTTGGTAAGGATGTAGCTTCCACCTTCCCTCAATCTGAAGAGGAAGCCATCAGTAAGGCCCAATAGTATGACCTTATCTATGCACAGTCAAGGTACTTATACATAGTACTTCCTGATCTTCCAAAACCTGTGCCATTTGGCCAAGACAAACCTGGGATGTCTCACTCAGCAAACAGACTAATCGGTGCCACCACACACCATGGTCCACAACCCCAACCACCACTGATGTATGGAACACCTCAATACCCACCGACCTATGGGGGCACTTCTTATTACCCCCCACCCCCTTATTAATAGCCATACCCTGTTGCTAGACCTCCACCCATCAGTGGACCACCACCGACACCTCCCATACATCCACCTATTCCCACAAACAATGGTACTCCCTCAACATCAGCTTATAGTACTAGTAAAAGAAGTATGCCTTCCTATGTACCTTATAAATCGATACCACCACAAAATCCATACTTCCCATTTCCTGGTCCTCCACAACCCATGGCTCCCCCACATCCACATGTGGGGGTAAATTTTGTTCAACCTTCTGTTGCTCAACAATACCAAAATTTTGAACAGTTGAACACAGCCAACCCAACTCATCCATCGAACAATGCCAAGAAGAAAGGATGGAACAAGAATAACAACAACCCAGGGCAAGGCGGGAATCAACCTCCACAGCACCAACCAACTGGGGGCAACCAGAACCAAGGGAACCAAAACCCCCAAGGGGGCAATAATAACAAACGCCAAGGGAGAAATAATGTTAAAACAATATTCCCTTGTGCCCTTTGTGGTGAGTTCGGTCATTACACTCACCATTGCCCCCAGATCGTTGATTTCAAGCGGTTGAAAGACTTAGGTAGTCTTCCCCATTCTCTTGCACAAACTACCCCTCAGCAGGCACCACAACAATACGTGCAACAACCCCCTCTTGCCATGCTGCAAAATCCTATTCCACATCAAGGTGTGATCAACACCCAACAGGATACACAACACCCCCCACCTCAAGTGGGCCAATACCACAACCCCAACAATCCAGCAGAGCGTACAATTCTCCTCACCAGTGAGGAAGAAATCCTTCTGCAAACGCGTAATCATTAGTATCATGCCCCTGTTGAGTCTACTCCCATCTCTCCAGAGACAAACCCTATGCCGGCAGGACCCCCATTGGTGACCCCTTTCCCTTCCACTGAACCACCACTACGCATCCCTTGCATCCTCTTGCGCAATAATGTCCACAACCCACAGGCTAGGGAAGCTCACAACTATAGCTTGGTAGACGACTTAGCGCAATCCCCGGCTGCCATGTCAGTCTTGGAAGTCCTCTAGACTTTCCCTACTCAGCGGAAATCACTACTTTCCACCTTGGGGGCAGTTGACCCTGCTGATACTCGACTCATTACCTTTGATCTTGACAGCGGAGAACCTCATCTTCCCGCCTTGATCGCTTTTCAAATATCAGTAAAAGTATGGAACATCACAGTTCATCGATGTATCATCGATGAAGGTGCATCTACGTGCATTATGTACAAAACAATATGGAAAAAACTTGGTTCCCCGTAACTCATACCCTCCGCCATCACATTACGAGCTTATGACGGACGACCATCCTCTCCTGAAGGGATCTTTCAAAATGTCCCCGTCAAACTCGAGGGCAAGACTATTCTCATTGACATTGAAGTTATTGACGCCCTGCTTGATTATAATATCCTATTCAGTCATAGCTACATGTATGCTATGAAGGCAGTGGCATCTTTCGTCTTTCGGACAATGATGTTCCCCCACAATGGGAAGATCATTACCATTGACCAAGTCTCACATTATGAGCCTAACCCATCTGCCAACCTCGATAACATTCTTCCCCTCATCCACACAAACCAAGACGCATATCCACTCATCGAGATGGGTCCTGGGATTTTTAAAGATCCATCCTTGTTAGGGATGTACCATGGAGCACCACCACTCCTTCATCCTACTAATCAAGTGTGTGTCATATCATCTAATGGAACTCACACAGAGGATGCTCGTCCTCCTCAGGAGGCTTCAGTCATTCCTGACGTCCCAATAGTCGCAGAACCACTCCCACTAGAGCCTCCTACTCACTCGTCGACCCCAACAGTCCACGAATCCACATCCCCTCAGGGGCATAGTCCCGTTTGGGAGACAGTTCCCCATCCCCTCACTCAAATTCCCTTCTTTTACCCTCCACCAGGTATCAAATCTTTTCAGGTAGCCACCATGCTCACACTACCCAATATGGTGTTAGCAATCCCAGTTTGGTACTTACACCCACCAGAGATGGTCCGTCGACCATCCCTTCCCCCACAGGAAGGAATCCCCATGACGATTCCTGTCCTTACCCTCACTACCCCCATACTCACTAACCCCCCTGCTACAACTGGGGGCAGGAGGAAGAAGAAGGATCCCACTACTCCACTTCCTCCACGCATCCCACCACCTTGCGCACTATGTGAAAAAGAGGGCCACCAAACCAACAACTGTCCATCACTACCTGAATTATGGAATTTGATTCCCCCCAATCAAACTCCCACAACACCCGTCAATACTACTAGTCCCACTACTACCACCAACCCTTCCAGTAGTAAAGGGTTGAGGACCAAATATGCTTGTGCTATATATTCAGAGTATGGCCATTACACCCATCATTGCTCAACACTGCCACGCTTTCGGTAGACATTAGCAGCTGTACGCCAAAACTTCTAGAACAACCCACGCCCTGCTACGTCCTCTTCAAATATCATCGACATTCGCTATGTCACCACTTCATTCAATGAACGCATCAGATGCCCTTGCTCTCTCTGTGATTCATTAGCCCATTTTACATACCAGTGTCCTATGATCCTTGAATATAGGCAACGTCAATTGGCCCTACTTCACCAACCCGCAGAGGCGATACTTGACATTACCTCATCACTTGAGGATCTTCACGTCATTTCTCCTGAGCCCGAGACACTCCCAACGCCTCCATGGTTCTTAAATGACGTTTCTGAGGATTTACCCTGTAACCCACCCAACTTTCCTACTAATTCCCCTACGGACACTATCCACCCAACCACCATGGGTACCCCTCAGTACTTCAATATATGGTTTATGTCGAGTGAACCTGTACCATCTCCTAGCATTGCTCCCTCTGCTTCTCTAGCTGGGGGCAACCACACTGTCACTAAGCTCACTCCTCATGACCCCTTGTATTCCCGGTGTTTCCAATGAGACGAGGAAATACTGGAAGAGTTACAATGCCCAGAATCTCCCTGGGATGCACTACATCACCATGCACTCTTCTCTCCATAGGAAGCCCTCATGCCTCCTAACCAAAACCCCATTTACGCGGTCGAAACCAAAGATTTTATCCCGTCAGGGCCTATAGATTGGTTCAACAATCCCATTCCTGCCCCCGACGCTTTTGAAGAAGGTAATATGGCCAAAATTTCCCCCACCATCAAAATCGACATTTCCATTAAAAAAGGCACCGTCGAAGAAATCATCATTGGAGCTGCTTGCACTCCTCAGGAAATCGCCGCATATAAATCCCTCTTCCAGGAATGTATGGATATTTTCGCCTGGTCATACACGGAAATGCCTAGCCTCGATCCCTCTGTTGTTGAACATAGCATAGACACCTGGCCTGACATCACACCAGTTCGCCAGAAACAACGACTACTACACCCATCCAAAGCTGCGGCTATCAAAGCCGAAATTGAAAAATTACGTATGGCCAGGTTTATTTACCCCATCGCTTACACTTCATGGGTTTCCAACCCTATACCCATTGAAAAAAAATAGGGCACTATCCACATTTGCACAGACTTTCACAATCTCAATAACGCATGTCCCAAAGACAACTTTCCAATGCCTTTCATCGATCAAATTATCGACGACTGTGCCAACCACGAGGCTCTCTCCTTTATGGACAGATTCTCTGGCTATAACCAAATTCAAATCCACCTAGCCGATTAGTATAAAACCACATTCATTACCCCGTGGGGTACTTTTGCATATCATGTCATGCCTTTTGGCTTAAAAAACGTCGGCGCAACTTTCCGGCGGGCGATGACATATATCTTTCATGATCTGGCTGAAATCATCCTTGCCTACTTGGATGACCTCATAGCTCGATCCAAGAAACGCACCCAACATCTCGATGATTTACGAATCATCTTTCAACGGTGTCACTAGTACAACATCCGCTTGAATCCTCTAAAGTGTGTGTTCTATGTCACTGCAGGGCGCCTCCTCAGTTTTATTGTTTCCCAAAGCGGTATTACTATGGACCCCCTCAGAGTCAAAGCTATCACCGCAATTCCACCTCCATGGAATTTACGACAACTTCAGAGTCTACAGGGAAAAACTAACTTTCTTAGACGCTTTGTTCCCGATTACGCCATATGTGCACATGGTTTCCTCCGCTTACTACGTCACGACATCCCTTTTCACTGGGACGACTATGCCCAACAGTCATTTGACGATCTTAAAACAGCGCTTTCAAATGCACCTTTAATTAGTGAACCTGACTATAATCACGACTACATCCTCTATGTATCAACATCAGCTGTATCGGTAGCCGGCATCCTCGTCCAGCTCGGAGATGACAATCGTGAACACGTCATTTACTACATTAGTAAGAACCTCTCAGGACCACCCTTGAAGTATAAACATGAAGAAAAACTTGCTCTTGCAGTTGTCCTTGCAGTCCAGAAACTGCGCCATTACATTTTTCTTCGCACCACCAAGGTCGTCACAGATTCCAACCCTATGCAATACTTTCTCAACCGTCACCAAGTTAATGACAAATTCGCTCGATGGATCGTTATCCTTTAGGAGTACGACCTCGAGTTCTCAACACCTAAGAGTAAGAAGGCCCTCATTCTCACCGAAATTTTCACGAACCTCCCCTCTGACACCACCAACGCCCCCGTCAATACCGACTTTCCCGACAAACATATCTTTTACATTACATCGGATGATCCATGGTATGGCAACCTTCTCGTCTACCTACGAACTCAAAAGTTCGAACCACCTTTCATGAGATGATCGACGACGTATTCGCCATTAGGCCCCCCACTATCTCCTCATCAGAGACATCCTATACCGGTGGGGCGTTGACACCATTCTTCGTCGTTGCCTGACTATTGACGAGGCCAACAAAGTCTTAAACGACTACCACAATGGCGCATGTGGGGGCCATCTTTCGTGTATATCCACTGCTCAAAATATTATCCGAGCCAATTACTTTTGGCCTACCTTGTTTCATGATTGCATTCATGCCGTGAAACAATGTGAGCAATGTCATCTCTATGCCAACAAAGCCCGAGCTCCCCCCACTCTTCTTCACCCTGTCATTACGGCTGGCCTGTTTTGTAAATGGGGCATTGACTTTATGACTTGTAATCCCCCCTCCAACAATGGTCACAAATACATTGTTGTCGTCGTTGATTACTTCACCAAATGGGCCGAAGCTATGCCCACTTTCAACAACACCACTGACACTGCAGCGCATTTTTTCTTTAACCACGTCATATCCCATTTTGGAGTACCACTCCAACTTGTTTTCGACCATGGGAAACACTTTGAGAATGAGATCTTCGTCAAACTCTCCTATCGGTTAGGCTTCTCTCACGAGTTTGCCTCACCATATTACCCTCAGTCAAACGGATAGGTCAAGGCAGTGAACAAAGTCCTCAAGACCACTTTATAGCGCACGGTTAATAAACATAAAACCAATTGGCATCATATGTTATTTTCTGTGCTATGGGCTTATCGAACGACAGTGAAGACCGCTACTGGTTTCACACCATTCCATTTAGTCCATGGGGTCGAGGCAACTCTTCTCATCGAGTGCGAAATTCCCACCTTACGCACCGCAATTGAGCTATTACCTGACACTACTCCAATGGAGCAGCGCTTGCTGAACTTGGAGTCTCTGGATGAAGATCGTCGATCTTCCTTACAGAACAACGAGGGAGATAAAAAACGATCCAAAGCTACCTTTGATCACCATGTCAACCTTCGATCATTCCACGAAGGTGACCTTGTCCTGGCTTATGATATCGCTCATGATACCTTTGGACACGAAAAATTTGAATCACTTTGGCATGGCCCTTACATTATCCAACATTGCCTCACCAAAGGCGCATACATCCTAGCCTCTCCCAAAGGCCTCTCTCTCAAAGAACCCGTCAACGGGTTATATCTCAAGAAATTTTACGCTTAAAAGTAGTCATTCTACTTTAGGTTATTTATTTTCTAGTGTTTTTAATCTTTTTCTCCTCCCCTCTCATCTAAACTATCCTTTGTGCTATTGACGTAAAATCTCGCTTCGACTGCTTGGGCTCTCTACACCCCCTCACATGAAATGCTACATTCAAGAGGCATATGTTTGGGGCCAGCAACCAACAACCAAGCTGAATACACTGCGGTCATTGTCCTCCTGGCTGATGCCCAACGTCATCATATTCGTCACCTTAGCATCTTCCTCGACTCTCAACTAGTCGTTCTCCAGCTCAACAATGTGTACCGTGTACGCAATCCATGCCTCTTTCGCAAATACCTACAGTTTAGGTTGTGATCTTGACATTTTGATTCCATTACATTTACACATATTCCAAGACAATTGAATCAAACAACAGATCAAATAGCTAACATGGTGTTAGATTGGAATATATCACATCAAGCTACACATACATAAACTTATCATAAAAACCTGTCACAACATATATATAGAATAGGCACCAACAACCTCATCAACAAAAAACACATGTAGACACCAGATGGATCTCAAAATGTGTATACTCATGTATATATAAAGGCCCATTAGGCCATCCAACTGTTTACATACAAAAATACATGTATTCGCAGGCCAATGTAGCACCTCGGTACAAAAAATGGGCTCACCAGCCTATATACAACAAAAAAATATATATACATCATACACCACTCAGGGTGCCTCTATTGCACCACCACCTACCCCAGGTGGTGGTGGAGGACCACCCACAGGACCCTCCTACCCCGGTGGCAGGCGTCCACTCATCATAGCAGCAAGCATCGTTGCTCATCGCACTATGGCCCGCCATGGTGGCGGCACCCCCACACACTGCTCCAGGAAGCTCTCGTCCTGGATGCGCATCCACATGCCCTCAGGCACATCCTGCAACACCGTCTCCAGACGACGGTGTATGTCATCAAAATCCACTCCGACCGCCGCCGGAGGAGTTTGTGATGGCCCCGCACCTGGGTCATCGAACCGGTGCCTCTTCGCTGCCCTCTCAGGCTTTGCTGGACGCCCCACGACATCCTCCCACTGACGTCTCTCTCCCTGCGGTAGCCTCTCCAGCTCTCGACGAGCCGACGCTCTCTGCATCTCTACCTCGCGCCTGCGAGGTGCCACATCTGCGTATGCAAAAAACAACAACAAAAGATAGTATCAGCATCTATATCATATACATATGGACTGATATCTCAAAAGACAAACATAAATCAAAAACATACCGACATACCTCGAAGGTCAAAAACCTCCCCTAGAGGCAACACCATGTCCGGGTCACCCCGGAAGTCCACCCCAGCATAGGGGTACCGAAGTATAACTTGCGACATCTGCCGCCATATCCCTGTCGCCTCTGCTGAAAAGAAGTAGCCACCTTCGCCACCACCGTGACGAAGCAAAATGGTCGACCACCGCCTCAAGTGCGGCTCTCGTGCCCCTGGCATCTCTAGTAAAACCCGTGGGCACAACATCGACACCCTCTCTAAGAACCATGCTACCAAGATAGACCCAAATGCAAACTCTCTTGCACTTGTGGACCGACAACGATCCAACTGCGCTACCATCTGCCCATACAGCATCAAACCCCATGCAAACTGCTCACCGGCCACCACTCTCTCCAACACCAATAGCTGGCCACCACTAATCCACTAGGTCGCCAGTGACCCATAGATACGAACAATCATCGCCGCTATACAACGATGAGCCAGAGAGTCTATCGCACTAATTCTCACCACAGTCCTAGACATAAAGTCCCGACCTGAGCAGTACCACTGGCCAACTGTGACAAGGGCTATATCCCTTGGCAGCACAGGCTCTGCCGGTAGGGGCGTTCCCCCAAAGGGGAGCCCAGTCAGAAAATAAATATCCTCCACCGCAGTGAAGGGGATCTTCTCTCCTCGCATGAGGAAGCAGTGCAGCTCCGGACTCCACATATGGATCAGGAACTGCAATAAATACTCCTGTGCCCGTATCAACGAGCACTCAAAGAACTTTAGCAACCCACAGGTTGCCAAAGTCGCACGAACGTCAGGCCCCTCAATGGCCACGACGTCTTGCAACTGGGCCCAGTCTCACTCTCGCCACCACATTGGCATCATCACCACAGTCCACCTGCAGACAACACAGAATCCTATATCAGCACATGCAACCATCAAAAGCATCCAAAAGACTCATTTTTTACCCTTCAACCTTGCCTCCTCGACGCGGTTTTTTTACCCACAGGCGCACACACATGCGCGCCTGTTCATTACACAGGCGTGCATATATGCGTGCCTGTACACTGCATAGGTGTGCATCTGTGCACACTTGTTTTCTTCATAGGCGCGCCCTTACGCGCACATGTTCACCATACAGACACGCACAGGTGCGCGCCTGTCAAACCCACAGGCGTGCACTGATGCGCGCCTATTCAACTCACAGGCACGCCCTTCGGGCATGCCTTAAATTATTCCTCTCACACACCCATGCGCGTATATTCGGTGTACAGGCGCGCACTCATGTGCGCCTCTCACCGAGTCGCCCGCGCATGGGGGGCCCACTCTCCCTAAAAACCCCTATATGGTCCCCCATACAAACCGTGCCCAAAAATTGAAAACCTATTTCTATGCAGGATGATCAGACCACTAACCTGATACTCGCAAAACATCGATCGGATGCCTCGTCCTCCCCGAATCTCCAAATCTCCTCTGAAACTAGTTGTCCACTCACTATTTCAGTAGGTACAAATGAGGTGGCAATGTGGGCCCTACAACTATATATAGGCCTTTTGCCAAACTTCCACTCACCATTCCGGGATCCCAAGGTGTCCATTTTTCAAACCGTCTTTAGCCACGGGATCAACATCTCGTCACCTACATCACAGCAGTCCCAGGGTTGCTTTTTATCCTGATCCCCCGGGGTGCCTTTTTTCATATCATGGTTAGGTACGCACATGCATAGTCACATTTATCAAATACATGCTCATATCTTTGATTCTCTTAAGATATTGTTCACTTTGGGTATTTGGTTGTTATGTGTACAGGTACTTGCTCATCATTCATCGACATCATCCCTTCAGGTATATACTCAGCACTGGCATGTAGTCTCTCCCATTGTATTGCATTTACATTTCCAGTCACACCCTCTGATATTGGCCTTTAGGATCCTCATTCCCGGCTCTGCAGTACCCCCACCTCCATTTACATCATCGGTACTGTTACCTGGTAGCATTCTTACCCATATGAGTTGTCCCATTCATAGCACCCTTTGCCACTTTTTAACACTCATGTTGTTCTTCATTACCCTTTAGGGATGGGAGTCCTGATAGTCTTTCATCATGTCACGAACCAACCACATATTTCTTCTCCTCATTTTGCTAGCTTTCCATATGGACTCCCAAATTATCTCTTTACGGTTCTATTTTTTACCTGCACCTCCGCAGTATCATGAACCCTTCATTTCATCCACCATCCATTTGCCCATCTGTGAACCTATCTTCATTTCACCTACCTCATACAGAAACTCACCAATGGGGTCCCCACCCTTCATCAGTTTTCCAAGAACATTATGCCCTACGTGGGCCACCCATATCTCATTGGGGCACCCATTTCTGTATTTGTACATTTCTCCCCAATTATTCATTATTTATTGTACAAACGCCTTTATTTCTAGTCATTAGATTTTCTTTTGTCGTCATCGTGGGCGACTTGCTTCCTTTTGGCCACACGCAACCCATGTCACCCTTGGTTGGAGAATTCCTTATCATCTACCCTTGCTGGCATCGTCCATATCTTCAGAGTACTCCACAGGTCACTTACCTCTACCCTCTGACTTTTTTCACCTTGTCCCGCCTCTGGCACAACTTATCATCGGTCTTGTCATCCCCCTGACACTCGACCTTGTCACACGGTTGCAGCCACTCTTTATATCATACATCCTTCAACCAAGGGCGGTCTTGAGTCTTCCCACTTTGTGACTTCATCCATGTACCTCTGCCACTTCCTCACCTTAGTAGATTCCACGAAGCCCTTTGCTTCTGGGAGTCGCGTTCCCCTTTTGTCGACATCAGCACAATTTTCCAGAAGGGTGAAAGTATCTTGATTCTCATTTTCCATTTAATGAGAGATCTCAGACAGCACAGGGGGAAACACCATTGCTCCCTGCTGTCGTTGGCCCCCATAACATTCGACGCCAACACTTTCTCATGTTATGGTGGGTCTTACTTTGTGACTATTGCAGTTATTTCTATCATTTACCGAAGACCTCTGAACTTGGTAGGGCCATCAATGCCCGCATCATTGCCGATACTTATTTCCGTGGTCATTGCCTATATATTCAGAGTATGTTCCTCTGCAGAATTGTCTACTGCCTTTATCATCACCACCCCCGAGGGGCGCTGCAGTTGTCTACACCAACACTTCAGTCATCTTTTTTCAGAGTTATATGACACAAGCATGGAGCATGCCCACCTCGTCTGTACACAGTTTTCTATTTTGCACACCTCATAGAAGGTCGGGTTCTACCAGTTCCTTTTTTCTCCAACAGATCGCTCTACATGGTCCCACTCTTGCTTTATCTTACAACAACATTCTCAGTAGAATAAACATTGATGGATTTCGGCTATACGTATGCTCCTAACCTCATCCATCAGGGGGCATCTGTTATCACTGAAATTTCATCCGCACATGGCGATAAGAACTCAACATCATTAAACAACAATGAAGTCATTCATGGCCCTAGATTAATCTTACATCATTCAAAAAAAGGTCAAAAACTATACAAAGTAGTGAAAAATTGAAGAGCGCTTTACAGAAGTTGGGCGCACGCACATGCATGGAACAGAAACGTTGTATGCGTGCATACGCGCACGATGCGCGGCTGTTAGCAAAAAAATTCGTGCACTTGCTAAATGACGCATTTATTGAAGTGGTCGGCCTCCCAACCACTTATGGATCAGCTCCCAAGCCGATTTGACCCTCAAATTTGAGCTGAATCCGAATCGTAGGCTGGTCAAAGACCTAATAATGCCCTAAAGAGTCTCTTTTCACACTACAAAGGAGTTACACAATAACCCAATGCAATGCTATAAAAATCCATGAAGGCACCTCATTTTCTAAAGGAATTTCATGTAATGTTATGCTGCCTATATTGTTTTAAGGACTCCATCCTTGACAAGAGCACTTTGGCACCATTTCATTGAGCAATCCACCTCTCCATTGAGTGGATTTTCAAGGAGTTCTTTCACCACCATTTTCATTTTTCTTGTTGTAAGGAGAGCAAGCTTGTGAGGGTCCAAGAGCCTTCCCTTGGAGGAAGAAGGGACTCATAGTCCCCTTTCTTCTTGGTGCTTTGATTTCATCAATAGATCAGCCTAAAAAAACATTGGTGACATGGGTCTTTTTGTGATTGTTATCTCTATGTCCCTATGCTTATGATTTCCTTTTGTATTAGTTTAATTCTTGCTTATAGTTTTGTTTTTCTTTTTCTAACTCTTTCCTCTACAACTGTCATGCTCAGCAGGACCCAACTGGGCATGTAAGCACCTCTTATTTGCTCACCAAGGTGACAAAAAGGGTGCAACAATGACTAAGAAAGAAACAATCATCAGTATCTCTATCTACAACCGAGGCAAAGTATAATGCAGCAACAACATGTTGTACACAGGTTCTTTGGATGAAACAAACTTTGACAGATATACAGGTTGAGTATGATGAGCCCATTCCAATATATTGTGATAATACAAGTGCCATCGATATCTCAAAAAACTTGGTGATGCACTCCAAGACGAAGCACATTCCAATAAAGTATCACTTTCTATGGGAACAGGTTGCAGAAAAGAACATCATAGTTGAGTATGTAGGCACAAAAGAACAAGTGGCAAACATCTTTACAAAACCACTTCCACGAGAAGCCTTCAAATATCTTCGCCAAAGACTTGGAGTTATTTTTACTCCAAAAATGAATGATTTTTGAATTCTTATCTTATATGTCTTAGATGTACACGAGGAAGCACCATAAGAGGATAGTCTGTTAGGGGGAGTATCCCCGGATGGAAAGATATCTTTGTCATTGATGACAAAGGGGAGTGATTTATCAGATGCAGAGGACAGAGGCATGGTTCCAGGGGGAGTAGATTTATCAGATGCAGAGGACAGAGGCATGGTTCCATGGGGAGCAGATTTATTAGATGCAGAGGACAAAGGCATGGTTCCAGGGGGAGTATGAGTGATATGATTTCAGTATTGCATCAGAATGTTTCCATCAATGACAAAGGGGGAGATTGTTGATTAAGGTTGGTTGTCATTGATGTCAATTCTTGAAGAAAGCCCCATATCACAAAGGTTTAGGTAATGGACCTAATATTTTTTGATGTAAATATGACTCATTATTGTTTTGTCATGGTTGATAAGAAGTAACTATGGATGAACTCCAAAGTGGTCCCCTTATGGTGAAAGCCCTCATGAGAAGACACTTTGTGGAGTAAGAGAACCCATGCTTAATTGTGGAATAATGAGATGAAGGAAAGTGAATTTGTCAGGGAAAATATTCTAGATGGATAGTGATTGTTATGTCATTTCTGGTGGTATGTGGAACGTCACATAATTCCTCACGGTTAGAGAGTTATGGCCATGAGAAGTTTGAGACCCCAGGTTTGGGTAGTGGACCCAAGTTTGTTTGATGGGTAACGGTATGAGTTATGATATATTTTCAAATAATACTATTCTATATGGATAGTACATGTCATGCCATTTCTGGTGGTATGTAGAACGTCACATAACTCTTCACGGTTTGAGAATTATGGCCTTACGAAGTTG